>VDFB02011800.1:0-21202 GCA_007258455.2 Sequoia sempervirens
TCCACATTAGGAGATTTGATTATCCCGGGTATCTTCATTTCACATCCTCGTTACCATATCCAAATACAACATCTTCAACATTCACTTCAACAGTCTCTTGTTCTTGATAAAATGCTTCTAGGATTTTTCTTGGTTTCCTCAACAACAATGCCGGTTTAGGATCATAAGTTTGCTTACCCTTATTTTTATTTTTATTTTGAATTCCCTCTTGGATGTTTCTATGATTGAATTCATCTCCTCAATAAACATTTTCAAACAAAAGTCTACAAGAATTCTCTTTCTCATATGCTCTTCTTCTATCTTAGCATTTACTCTTATTGCCTCCAAAACATGATACAAACTCTTAGGTAAACTAGACATAATTTCAACAATAAGTTTATTGAAAATATTCAGATGTTTTATTGTTTCCTCTTCAAGAATTCTTTGACCTAATTCATCAAACATTTCATACCATTTGCAGAGGGCCTAAGATTTCCATCCTTGATAACAACATTCTCAACTTCTTCAATTGTCATACCTGGTATGTCAGTTTTTTCCTTCTTCTTTTCCTTTTCTTCCTCACCAAAAGATTTCCTCTTCATTTCTTTCACAACTTCATTTGACTCAGTATTCTCACTCTCTGAGACAACTTCATAGGTTCTTGAGCTCTTGTTCTTCTTCCTCTTACTAGAACCCTTATCTTGAGTTTTTATAGGAACTAGCTTGGTTGCAAGAGTGGATGGGGAACTGCTTATTGATCTAGTACGGGCAGATCATCCTACCAGACTAGCAGATTCAATTCTTGCTAACTCTTTTGTTGCTTCAACTTCATCTCTCTTTCTTCTTGCTTCTTTCAATTTTTCTATAGGTATGCCCATTTTTTGCAAATACTTCTACTTATTTCCTTACTCTTTTGACTATCTTTGGCGTTTGAAATTGATCATGGACTTGCATGCTCTTTTCTGTATAAGATCCAAACCTTTCTTCTACTAGATCTAGAGGAATGCTCAACAAATGTTCTACACACATCTTCAAGATATTCACCTCTACTTATTATCCCATAATAATCCATATCATCTTGGGACCAGTGGCTTCCATGTGGCATTGATCAATATCTGCCATGAAACAGGTTGTATCTTTGTATGTCTCTATAATTGAGGTAAGAATTCTTTCTTTGGCATGTATCATATTCTAATTTTTTTTTAAGTACACTCAGAGGGCAATATTTCTGGTCTGATGATCCTAGCTTCCAAACAATATATCTCTTATTTTTTCAAAATTAACAAATGGATATATGTGTGTGTGTGTGTATGCTCAATTTAATACAACATTTCATCAATTTTAACAAGAAATTTATCATTCCCCTATCATATTATATTATCTATTCATTTCAAAGTTTGTTTATTCTCAAATAAGACTATATATGTACATCTAGGTATTCATATTTAAATATGTGTTTGAATATATACACTCAAAAATTTTCCATGCAAAAATTAAAGTATGGTTTCAATAGGATATCAATAGAAATCAGAAATTTACTCTACATGTGTAAACCTAGATATGAAGAGGTATAAAAATTGGCTCATAAATGAATATACCTCAAATTTTACCTAGTTTTATACTCATATATTATACACACACACACACATTGTATATGTAATTATAAATGTATGTGTATGTTTAAGACTACCTCACTCCTCGGTTTACAAGCTAGTACCAGCCTCTAAAGATTCACAAAGGATTTTATTAAGTTCAAGAAATATTTTTAAAGATAAACCAAAGGTTATAAGGCCAATGCCCCCATAGTGGAGAAAGTGTTTCCTGGGAGGGCGGCGTCCCCTCCACATGCCACAACCTATGGAGGGGACTATCCCCACAATGCTAGCTTTCCCATATGGGAGGGCTCAATAGGGGTGGAACCTCTATTCCTCATAATTTTCCTTCATTTATCAAAAAAACTATTTCATGTAGGTTTCCAATTTGATTTGTTTAGAATAGCTAAGTATTATATATAAAAATATATGTCTGTATTTACATGGTTTGGTGTATGTATATGCCTATATTTGAATATATAATAACTTCATAATTTGGTATAGGAATTTACTTAAAGAATCTTCAAAAATTTGGCAAAAAATTGACATACTAGGAATAGTACAGGAACTTGAAAACAAAATTATATATATATATATTTAACATTGAATACACACACACACAAATATACATATATATATATAGAAAAGGAATACACAATTGTATAGTTTTCCAAAAAAATCGTACAAAACCCACATAATACAGAGGTTTTGCACAATAGGTCTCAAAAAAAGAAGTAATTACATATTTTACAAATACAAAAATATTTCTCACATTTTGGAATTAAAAGGAAAACAATAGAAGAGATTTAAAAACCTAGAAAATTCCCTTCAGTTGAAGATGCCCTTCTGCTACTTCTTCTCCCTTTCTTTTTTTCCTTGAATTTCATTTTTTGAAAAATCTTCCTCTCCTTCTTTCATTTTTCCCTGTATTTCTTCTTATTCCTACTATTTTTAATCTACTAACATCTTAAACTTCTATTTGGTAGTCATTTCTTAGTAATTTTGTAAAGAAATACCAAGAAGAATATCAGGTAATTATGTGTTTCCATTATTAATTTCCTCTTTTTAAAGTTTCCCTTTCCATTCCCGAGACCTAATCTTGAAAATAGAAATAAATTAAAATTTATTTCATGATCCATATTTATTCGTAATAATATTATTAATTAATTCTCTATTTTAATTTCAAATGAGCATTTTTCCCAAACAAATAATTAAAGGAGCATTTATAATTGCAATTAAATATTTATTTGAAACAAATAATATTGCAATAACATTCATTTACAATCAAAATGATTACTCTAAATAATAATGCTTATCATTTAATTAAATTTTAAAACATTTAATTGAACTAGAATTACTCTTTTATCCTTGTACGCTTTTTATTTCATTATTTAATTAATTTGATTAAACATTATAAAATTTGCAAATAATAAAATAGTCAATCCTAATTTAATTCTAAATGCATCTACATGATTTTAGGTGCTTGTGTGTGATCGAGAGAACCATTCCTACTTTACCCTTCCATGAAGCTAACCTCCTCTCCTTAATCACACCCTTGGTCTTCGACCTCCTATAGCTCAAGTACACTCAGGCACCCATTAATAGATTAGTATCCTGATAAAATCCAAATCAAAACAAAGCAATGCTTTAATTCAAATAGTACTATTCTATTTTGCTTCAATTTCAAAGTAAACAATATTCAAGATTTTTCAACTTTTCAAATTAAAGAAAAAAAATTCATATTTCATCACACCAAAAATACCATAGTATTCATTATTTACTCTACCATACACATCCAATCATATTTCAAATCCATACAAAACCAAAATCAAGTAGCATCAAAGTTTGAGATGTGACACACATGCAACATCCATCTCAAGCCCCTGGTATATAGGAGATACAATACATGAAACTATTAAACATTATTTGTAAAACCATATGGTAAAATCAGCCAAAAAGTGGCATTCAAATTCTCTCAAATAAAAGATTCACTATGATGTGTCAAAACACACACCAACACATGTAACTCCCCCTTATAGCTCTTTTCTATGGACAACACATTTTCACATTTTCCAATTTGGGAGGCCCAACTTTCAAACGCCATAACTTTTGATCTGAGAGATTGATTGATGAAATTTTTGATCTATTGAAAATATCATGAAGTGCTCTATCAATTTATAAAATTCTTGATTGGTTACAACCACTTTCAAGCCTAAAAAACCCTCTAAGTGTCTCAAACTAGACTTTAAACTTTTAAAACTGGGAACTTTAATATATTCAAAATCTAGACATGATCTTGGGTCAAAACATTACTAGATCATGTTTATTTGGCCATTTTGTAGCTTTCAAGGAAAATTTTGACCCATCTATGCTCAAATGTATACTTACTATAAATAGCAATCTTTTGTAATTATAAGGTTGAGACACCTTTTTCTGAATATATATCATATCCTTTTAGTTTTCTTGCTATAGAAACACACAAATGACATATCTATGTAGTCATACAGTTGCACTATAATATACATAGTTAGGATAAACATAAAATTGTAGGTTAGATACACACATAGTCATTTTTAAATATATACAAAAAATTATGGGTTAGATAGATATACACAATTTAAGAAATATATAAACACAAAACCATGATTTTTTATTAAAAACACCCTATATCTATTAAAACAACATTAATTGGCCAAAACCATGGTTTTCATGATAAAACCACCTTAATCCATAAAAATATGGGTTGAAATGGTCAAATCACAAGTACAAATTTTTAAACTATAGGTTTTGATGCCTAAACCACCCTTAACCACGTAAGAATTTATGGAGTATACAAAAATCTTGGAGGTTTATTATTGTAATGTAAAAGTGTAGTGCCCCTCCGTTGTGACCTTTCCGGATTTTGTGTAAAGTGTTTAATTGCGTTATTGTTGTTTTGTGTGTGATTAGTTTATTAGTTAACATAATATTTGATGGAATTTGTACTCAATTAAAATAGCATTGATTAAATAAAACTAGAAATTAAGATGAAAATTAAATAAATTAGTTTTATAAAATATTAAGTAAAGAGTTATTAATAAATAAATAAACTAATTGTTTTGTAAAAGTATTCTTTAATGATATTCGATAATAATTAATAATTTATTAGTTGTTCAAAGATAATTATTATAATAAGGAATTTAATTGGATAAGGAGATAGGAAGCTGAAGGGTTTTAAAACAAGAAAAGCTGGAAAAAAACTTCACCTTTTGAGCATTTGGAAGTCGAAGAGAATTGGGGAATTTACAAAATAAATTTAGCTTATGGAGGGGAAATGGTTTGGCCATTCAGTAGGGGGGACGGAGAAAATTGATTCGGCAAGCTTCATTGTGCGAAAGGCCATGAAGGCATTAACCTAGCAGAGGTAAGTACCTTACACCTTACATTATATACTTCTTTTATAGTGTGGGGTAGAAGGAAAGTAATGGTTCTGCATGCTCAAGAGGAAATAAATTGAGAATGTTAGTTTCCTGCAAACAGAATATGATTTCATAACATAAAAAAAAAGTGATCGTCAAAGTGTATCTATGCGTGTTACCTTGCCACTCGACCTAAGGTTGCTGTCGGTTACAAATCTTGACAACCCTTAATTTTTTTTAGATTTAAGTGAAACCTCAGTTTTTGATACTAGGTATATATTCATGAATATTCATGGCTGCTAGGGAAATCATAGCGCACAGTCCCCAGTTGGCTTGAATCACATTTATAATTTCTCAAATTGTTTCCTTTCGGGGGACGTATAAATTCAAATGATCTCCCTGATGCGGAGGGAAACCTGTTACATCTGCAGTACTTGAAAACTGTATGTTGTAGAGGTTTAAATAATCTCTCTAATCTCATTGTCAACCTATCTCTGCCGTCACACCTGAGCATAACAGGAAGTTTGAATGTTTAATTAGTCTCTGTGTTTTCTATGTAAATCTGTCACCGCCGAGCACTGGAACATGATAGGAAGTTTATAGATTTAAATAACCTGTTTGATTATGCTGTCAATCTATCGTAGTTGCTGCACTTGAAAATAAATATTGTCTGTTTGAGAGCTTTCCTTTGATTGTGGTATAGACTAATTTCCAAACTTTAACTTGAGCGCGTCTCTGGGAACTCACCACCAAACAGAAATGCACACATTATTCTGTTCTTAAGTCTCGTATTTGCATCTCACCTCTCTCTCTTTCCCTTCAGACTTGTGGGTCACATTCGGGAGTTGATGATAATGCAAGTAGATGGCGATATTTCAAAATTCCAATATTCACTTTCTAATATACTTAGCAACATGTCCCAGTTACGCCATTTAGAATAGAGGCATTGTGCAGAATTAAATAGTCTCCTTGAAACCATTGGAACCCGTCACAGTTGCAATGTTTAGACTTGCCAAGGTGGAGTAAATTAAATTATCTCTCTAGTTTCTTTGTTAACCTGACACAGAGGCGCATTTGATCATGGTAGGGTGTATAGTTTTAAATAGAAATCACCTCTTCGTATTATTTCTTGTTGAGTATTTATTTGGAAGATTCTGCATTTATAATTGTGGTTAACTAAATATCTATTTTCCATTGTTTTAAGAAACATAAATGTACGACAAACATGCTATTATGGGATCACAAATTAGAATACAATGGCACATCATTCAATTTGGCAATGGGTATTGATTTGTAAAAGAGAAAAATGCTTTAAATATTATATTCATGTCATAGTGTGAAGATATCTGAGTAAGAATATAACTGGAATAGTTCCATCATAACTTGATTATGGCATGGCAAGCGGTGGCCGAATGAACTTGAATTGTTTTTACTGAATCCGACCCCCATATAGGTACTAAAAAAATAGGGTTTGGCATTTGAAGTTTGTCAGAGACCTCTTGATATATGTCAGATTTGGTTTAGGATTGATCTTTGTTAGTTATTCTAATGTTAAAAGAATTAGATATATAAATATGTAGTGGTTTTAAAAGGTATATAGGTGTGTAAATTTATTTAGATAGATTTAAGATTTTAAGGTGGTAAGTTTTAATATGTAGTATTTAGAGTATTGTTATTATTATTATTTTAAAGTGTAAACAATTGGTCTTAAGTGGTTTTCACAATTAATTTAGATATTGGAAGTAAGTGTTAAGATAGTATGATGAAAGGAAAGTGGAAATAAGGTTTTGAACATAGATAAATATGAAATGATAATAAGTTAACTACTCAACTATTAAGTAGTTTTCAATTATGTTGATAGAAGAAAGGAGAAATTTGAATATACGGGCATGGTTAGAGATAATTAAAAATAAATAAAAATAAGATGTATAAGGATTATTTGTGTCTATGACTGGTTTTGAAGATAAGTGAATTAAGGAATAGGGAAGCAATTTTGGAGTTAATAATTGTTAATGAATATACTTATGAATGTATGGGACTAATAAAGTAAATAAGACTATATTTAGTTTGAAAATGGTTACTTAAATAAAGATAAACAAAGTTAAGTTTCCTTGACACTGAAAATTGAATAAAGGTTATTTCCGTTATTAAATGATTAGCAAATTGTCTAAGAAGATTAAGAAATTTAGGATATTATTATTATCACAATTATTATGGATTATTCTTTGTTAATTTGTAGGTGAATATTGTTATTTTATAACCCTTAGAGTAGAATGGTAAGATTAGTGTGTAAGCTAAATAACTAGGAAATTGTATTAATATTGTCTCAAATATTATTGTTCGAGGGAAATAATATTTTAATTTAATTATGAGATTAATGATGAGGAATATTATGAGATGTTAAAATATTCCTTGAGATAATTACGATATGTGATTTTAGAGTTCCTTTGTTTATTTTAAATTAATTCTTATTGAATGAATGGATAACTTGTATTTAAATGGTCATTGTTCATTTAAGGGTAATTTGGTGTATCTTATTTGTGGTGTCCTCTTTGGAATTGCTTGGCTTTAGAAGTGATTTCATTATGTTGGGTTCATGTTGATTTATGCGTTATTTGACAAATCCTTTCATTGTGACTTTTCTTGAGTTGATGTGAGTTGGTGATCTTCTTTAAGTTAAGTTGTGTTGCTATTCGTTCAACCTTACATGGTGAATTCTTGGTTTATTTTGAGTTGTGGGCATTTTATTAATTGATTTTGTGGTGGAGTATTTTGGATACTAATGCGATGCTTGGTTGTGATAAGTTTATGCTTCTTATTGAATGCAGTCTTCCCACTTTTATTATTTTGGTGAAACATTTAATTATGTTGTTGTCATGTTTATTGATTTTTGTCAAAGGTCATTTGTTTACCAACTGTACGGGTATCTTGTGAGGAGGAAATTGAGGTCTCCCGTGGAATACCTAATTGGTGGCTTTTGGTTTTTTATTAAGTGTTTTTGTTGAATTAAAGGTTGATTTTCTCTTATGATTCCTTTTTGAGATGACACCATTATGGATTTATGGATTGTATTTGTGTTTTAGAGTTGATTGATTTGTGGATGGGGTTTGATGAAACTTTCTTTGTGTGGCTTTTCGGAGTTAATCTCATTTTTGGGGGAAATTTTTATACTTGTGTTGGAATTATTGGGGAAAAACTTGTGTTGCTTAATTTTACCCTTGTTTGTGGGTTTTCATTCTTTTTGGCTTCCTGAGGCTTGAGTTGATTGTCAGTTGATGTTCTCTCTTTATGTGCCCTTGATGTGGCAAGTGTTTTGGTTTCATTATTTTGAAAGGGTTGTACAAAACTTTGTAAGACTCTGATGTTGTACTTGTTAGCGAGATGGGTAATGCCTCACATACTTTTATGTTGTGATTCTTTGTTCAAATTATGATGGTACAACCCTTGGTTTTTATGTTGTTGGGTCTCTAGGGAGAGTGGCTCCTCATGGGGGCCAGCGCCCCATTTAAGGGGAAGGGCACAAGATAACCCACAAGTGAGTTATTAATCAAGTGAAAACCTAATAATTAACTTAGGAGGGTTGGGTAGTAATATCATTACAAGATTTAAAAATGGATGCCTCATCTTCATCAGTGCTTCCGCAGACTAATGGAAGGCTGAGAAGGCCGTGGTTGGCAAGGTCGTGACCTCGTCTTTACGAGAGGTTTACGGCTCCGCATGAGTCACCCTATGGACCGATGCCTCCAATTGGGAGGAAGGGCATAGGACAACCATATATGGGACCGACACCTCCAGTTGGGAGGAAGAGCACAGGATAGCCCATGTAGGACTATGCGATGACACTCTCCCCTACTTGCCCATGTGCTTTACTTTATTGTGTTTCTCTGGAAGTATGTTATGGGAGATTGGTTAAGTTTGTTGTTTATATTGACTTAAATCGATTTATGATTGTTTTCTTAATGCATCTTTGGTGTACTTTGTGATCTTGTATGATCTCATTGATATTTGACTTATGACCTTGTACTCTTTTGATATTGTGATATGATGTTATTGTATTGTTTAATTGCAATTTGGAATTGTATTATGTTTATTAATTCAGTTTGATGATCATCCTTTGGTTACTTATTTATTGGTCATTGCTTTGATTTATGTGATGAGATTTATGACTTTAAATTATTATGTTGACTCTTGGATGTGGTTGATTATGTCATTGTAATTCCTTGAGTGTTATGATACTTTTGTATGACATTGAGTCTTGTGGTTCCCTATTTGGATGTTATTGTTGAGGTTTCTTCTTGTTAGCTCCTTAGCACGGGGGGTGGGTCTTCAGACTCACATGGTCGGGTGGAACGTGCTAAGCACCCCATTGGGTCCCCAGTCGAGGATCGAGAGACGCGGATTGGTGCTGTTGAGGAGACTCCAGAGTTGTATCCATCTTGGAGCCAATTATGATACTGTGTATTCATTTATTCTTTTGTATCATGTTATCTTGTGTATGGTTTCCATTTATGTTTGGAAACACTTTTTTATCGTTGTACATCTTGAATATTGTACTGTAATGTAATGTTAAACTTGGTGTGTATTGGCCATGACAATTGTTATTCAATGTGTTGAGTTAATCATGTATATGTTGTATTTACATTCACAGTTGGCTTCTTATCAATGAATTTTCATGTATGTGTTATATTTGTTAATGTTTACTTTGTTATGGATTATATTTTTGGATTTTATTCTTTATTGTTGTTGTGCAGATCTAAGTCGCGTAATGACTCTTCGTGTACCCCAAGGGATGTATGTACTAATGGATCTTCTTAAATGAAACTCATGTCATGATTTAATGTGTTAATCTTAAAAAAAAATTATGTTGTAATTATTGTGTAATTGTCCTTTGGGGTTCAGACACGGGCTACAAAAATATAGACATAGATCTTGAGGGGTTATTATTATATACCATTTCTTTAAAAGCTTAGCCCCAACTCATATTAATGACCAAGAGCTTGAGAAACCTCTGAATTCCCATACTCTTGTGGGCTATTGAGCCCTCAATCGACTTCAAATAGGGGATTAAATTTACCCCCAACACCCATGGAGACCATTTCTTAGATTATGGTCACTTAGGTGACTAGGGTCCAATTGAAAGAGGGATAACCCTAGCATCCTCCCTCAATTGAAGTTTTCCAGAAAGTACCATTTAGTCAAACAAGAATAACTTATTCATAATCTTGTTTTTTTAATAAATTTTATAAGTATTGGAAAGATAGCTCAAAGCCCTTTACAATGGAATATGAAAAATTCTTAGAATTTACATTGATAATTATGTACAATTTTTCAAATTTATCCTTTCAGTTTAAAACTTTAAGCACTCATAAATTTTGCATCCAAAATCATTTTTCAACAAACTCTTTCTTAATATTTATAAATAAATAAATGAATAATCTATTTAAGTTGTTTGTTTTTCTCTTGGACTAACTTTTTTTTTGGCTAACCATTTCTTGTATTACTTTTCATGTGGAAAGGACCTACATGCCTTAAACTTCCAACTTGGTGGGTTTTGCAAGATGATTGTTGAAGACAACTGATTATAGACCCTTTTTATTTTTTGGGAGCTTTGTATGAATTTCTTATTTTATAAGATTAAAGTTGAGTTGAAATTCACTCACATATTTAGATTTTTGGCTTATAATGAAAATTTGATTTTTTAACCTAAAGTGTTATTTTGTGTATGCTTTTTATTAGGTCTCAAAATCATTGCTCAATTTTCTAGAACCAAAACCCACTCACAAGGAAAGGGTTGTCAACAAGATATTGCATTCAATTCATCTACAAACTATGGAGGATTCTAAGCTACCTCAATGAGAGTGGATTTTCTCTCCTAGACACTTCAAGCTACTCTTAGACCTTGGAGGATGTTCCTAGGAGTATACCTTAATAGCTATTAAAATAACATAAATGATCTATAGTCAACAAATAGATGCAAAACCCAAATACATTCTTAAACCAAAATACTATCACTAGGTTAAGAAAAAAATAGTTGCATATAACCCCTATATAGTTGATAACATTGTAAAATAATAACCTGCATGAAATGACTTTGTTTGTAGCTTGTTGGTACTCAAGTATGCAATCCACTTGAATCCTAAAGGGTTAACAGGCCTAATGGTCATATTCAAGTAGAGATTTGGCCAACAAAAAGGAGATTGAATTTAAACCATTTCTCCCATCCATTTTGGGCTCTACAAAACTTGGGAGGGTGATCTTGATAGTGTGCTTATAGATATTTGTATACCAAAGCATCCATAACATTGTTAATAGGTAATTTTCCTTTAAATGTTAAATGGAAAAAATACCCTAAAGATTTTGCCAACCTTCATGGTGACATCTGTCTAATTTAAACATGAGAGAGATGTAATTCATTAAACTCCACACACTCACACTAAGATAGACAAGTAAATTCGATTATAAATTTTGATTTTTTATTGAATTAATCAACTAACTGTAACATAAATAATTCACTTAGATCAGTGCCTCAACCTTAGAATGGAGTCAATTCAAATAACTACACAACTTGATAAAATTTCATACATGAAATCAATTAAGGTTTGAAGATACTGCATTAGAGTATTTTAAAATTATATCGAGACCACCACTTCTTATCAAAATCCTAGCCCTCAATTTAACATAAACTAGTTGCTTCACTCAAGCACTTACATTAATTCTTTGAATTAATAAGCAAGAAAAAAACCACACATCCATTGGAAATCAATGCTGACAAATAAAATAACCCTTGATTATGTTATTCATAGCTTATAAAACCAGTACATAGGAGGGAAAATGGCCTTGAATTTGAACCATTAAATTCATATTATTTTTCTAGTATTACAACCAAAATTACATATATATATTGACAAACTCAGGACCTAAGACTTAAATCTAAAATGCTTTGTATTCTCTTTACAATGCTCTCTATGATTAGTTACAAAGCAAAAAACCTCCTCTTCTCAAGTAGAAAAAAAAACTTAAGGAAAAAGTAGATGTTGGAAAAACAAGGACAAACAACTAAGAGGGGGGTGAATCAGTTGTCATAGAATATTTAAACTTTTCAAACTTTACTTAAATTAATATTAGATATGATGAATGAATAATAAACCATAAACAATCAACACATCAAAAACATAGAGAACACCAAGATATTTTTACGTGGAAACCTTGTTAGGAGAAAAATCACAGTGGATGTTATTCCACAATATTATACCCTATTAAAAATATAATGAGAATAATAATGGGAATGCACATGCATTCAGGAACATTGCCTAGAGTTCATTGCTCAAATATAAGAGGGCTCACTGCAGAAAAATACACAACAATACAAATTAGATCCATAGGGTATGAACTGAGAAAATAGCTTCTACACAAGTCTAATTATAGTTCCAGTTAAGCATAAAAATCCTTCTTCACACCTCGCTCAAACTTCTTCACACTTTGCTTTGTAATTGAGTGATTTGATCACTATTCACACACTTGCTCTTTCTCTGAATTTTTTTCACTTCATACACACACTAACTTCTCTCAAACAATAATTCTTATATATTTGCAACATGAAATGCATCAACAACTTAGTTGACCAAAAAATATAAAATATATTTATAATGTCAACCCAAATTTACAAATAAATTTTAATGCAAATCAAACACCATTGACTAATATTATGATGATACCCAAAAAAATATTGTCTAGCATTCCAAACATTCAAATTTTAATGTTCAAGCATCTGTAACATGTTACAACCATCATGTCAGCCAAGAACATGAAAACCTGATCATACCGAGAAAAATATTTTACCTTGAGCACACTAATCAACACAAACATACAATAAGGATAAAGAATGATCTACAAGCATCCACAAACAACAAGAACTAATAGAGAATCATTTGTAGCAATGGAAATTACAAAAATCACATAACTTCAATCAAGAACACTAGCAGAACTGATAGAAATGCTCTCAGAACACAATTGTTCATAGCACGATCAAATCTTCATGTAGACCTCTAAAAATTCTAGTAGATGATCTAGATAATCTAAAAAATAAACCCTTTAGTCCACAACACTTGATCTTCAACATATAGAAAAACACACCTTCATTACCTTCACTATTCCACTAGCAACCTGCAACTCTTCATTTAACAATTTCCTCAATATCCTTGACATATACAAACTTCAACATAATAATGCTCATAGTATTGAAATCAATGACAACCACATATCAAGCTACACAACCACAACACCCAACAATCTCCCACTTTGGAATTGATGGAAACACATGATGTGAAAAATACCATCAACACAACTACACTTACTCTCCCTTTGGTTCTTACACTTCTCCTCAATTGCTCTTCTCCCCCTAAAATATTTTTCACATTCCTCTTCTCCCCCTTTGAAATCAATGGAAAAGATAAGCATTACCTTCCCACATAAAATCTCTAGAACACATATTTCCACATCTGACTACTCCCCTAGAGTAGTAGTCACAGAAACAACAATCTGAATCAGGAAATATCTATGAATCACACATATTGATGCAAATAAATGTATATGTGGTTCATATCAAGAAGGGTAATCACCCCTAGCACCCCTCTGAGATACTCAAAAGTATCCTTTGGAAATGACTTAGTGAAAATGACTACAACCTACTCTTTGGTAAACAAATAGTCTAGTCTGACTTCTTTCTCACTCACTTTTTCCCTCAAGAAGTGAAACTTGATTGATATATGATTAGTCTTGGAGTGTAACACTAGATTCTTTGATATGGTAATTGCACTTGAGCTATCACAATATATGTAAATAGGTTCTTCATATACTATTCTAATATCTTTCATCATTTGTTTCATCCACATCACTTGAGCACAATTATTTGCAGCAGCAATATACTCTACCTTAGTAGTAGATGGAAAAATGGAATTCTACTTTTTTCTCAACGAAGACATCATCTTCTTCCCTAGGACGAAGGAACTACCACTAATACTCTTTTTTTCATCAACATCTCCTGGCCAATCCACATTAGTATATGCACTCAAAGTAAGATCATCATCCTTAGGATACCAAAGTCCAAAATCAACTATTCCTTTTAGATATCTAAAGACTCTCTTTATAGCGGTCACATGAGATTATTTTGGATTAGCCTTAAATCTAGAAACCATGCATACAACATTCATAATTCCTTCTCTATTCTAAGTTAAATAGAGAAATCTACCAATCATTGACCTATATCTTGTTTTATTTTCCTTAGGAGAATCATCATTCTGAGTTAACTTGCATCTGGTCACCATGGGATTACCAACAACCTTTGAGTCTTCCATGCTAAAATTCTTTAGTAGTTATTTCACATATTTGGATTGAGATATGAAAATTCCCTTATTTAACTGAGTAACTTGTAATCCTAGAAATAACTTCATCTCTCCAATCATGCTCATTTCAAATTCACTCTTCATTTCATAAGAAAATTCCATACATAGATTGTCATTTCCTCCAAAAATAATGTCATGAATAAAGACCTTAATAATTAACTCTTTGTCATGATCCAACTTGAAATACAAGTTGTTGTCAGTAGTACCTTTATTGAATCCAAGCTTTAATAAGTATTTTTCTAGTCATGCATACTAGGCTCTGGGGGCTTGCTTGAGTCCATATAGAGTTTTCTTCAATCGAAAAATCATGTTTTCCTTATCAATCAATTGAAATCCATTTGACTGTTCAATATATAATTCTTCTAGCTCACCATTCAGAAAAGCTAACTTCACATCCATTTTATAGGCTTTATAGTTCTTATATGCAACATAAGCAATAATTAATCTACCAACTTCAATTCTAGCAATAGGGGCAATGGTTTCTTCAAAATCAATACCTTCCATTTGTGAATACCCTTTACATACAAATCTTGCTTTATTCTGGACTTCACCTTGTTAATTCAGCTTATTCTAAAATACCCATTTAGTACCAATCACGTTTTTATCTTAGGTCTAGGAACAAGTATCCATGTATCATTCTTTTCAATCTTCATCAGTTCTTATTTCATAGCTTCCATCCAATATTCATTATTGCAAGCTTCATTGACATCTTTAGGCTCAATCTTGGATATTAGGCAATATTCTTCTACAATTTTTCTTCTTGTTTGTACACATTTATTCTTGTCTCCTATAATTTGATTTTCATAATGATTTAGCTTTATATATCTGGGAGTTTTAGGCTTCTCTCGAACTTCTGGTTCTTCTATTGCTTCCTCTGCACTTGCACTTGTCTCTCCTTCCTGACTTACTTGATTTTCTAGAACAAATGCAAGTTGCTTTAGTAGGATATATGGCACAATTTGAAGTTGATTATGTGTCTGAGAATTATTCCCTTTGTTTGTGTTGTCTTCCTAGTCATTTGAATCATATCCACAATATCTAGATGATCTAGCAAAGTCCTCATCAACTTGAAATTTGCACTCTCAACCATTTTTCTCAATCTTCTATTATAGCTCTAGTAGGCCTTGCTTTTAGTAGAGTAACGTAGAAAGATTCCTTCATCACTTCTTGTATCAAACTTTCCTATATCCTCATCTCTCTTGATATAACACTTGCTTCCAAAGATCTTGAAATATCTAATAGTAGGCTTATAACCAAACCATTGTTTAAAAGGATTCTTACCAAAATTGCTACTGACATTTACCTAGTTTAATGTGTACACAACAACACTTATAGCTTCACTCCAATAGATGTGAGGCACATTTTCTTCAATCATCATTTTTCTAGAATCATCCAAAATTGTTTTGTTCTTCCTCGAGCTACAACTCCATTCTGTTGAGGGGTTTGGGGAGTAGATAACTATCTTCTTATTCCATGCTCTTGACAAAAAGATTTGAACTCCCTAGAGGTGAACTCACCACCTCTATCCAACCTTAAGAATTTTATTTTAAAACCTTTATCATTCTCTACCATAGCTTTGAAAATTTTGAACTTCTCTAATTCTTCACATTTTTCTCTTAGAAAGCAACCCATATCATCCTAGAATAATCATCAATAAGTAGAATAAAGTACCTTTCTCCATGAAGACTTATAACTCTAGAGGGACCACATAGATTAGTGTGTAATAGCTCTAGTAATCCATTTGTATGATGTTTTTTTCTCCAAAAAGAAAATTTAGTCTATTTTCCCATCTAACATTCCTTGCAAATTGTGTTAGCAGGCTTCACTAGCTTAGGTAGATCTCTTACTACTTGAGTGGAACTTTGACAATGATATCAAAATTCACATGACACAACCTCCTTTTCCATAACTAGCTTTCATCTACTTGAGCAATTAAACAACTTTCACTAACAACATTGAGGTGAAAAATATTACCTTTTGTATTTTTACCTGTAGCAATTACTTTTCTAGATCTTCCAAGTATCCTGCATCTTCCATCTTTGAACTAAAGATCATAACCCTTGTCCACCATCTATCCAACACTCAAAAAGTTGTGCTTCAAGCCTTCAACATAAATAATTTCATCAGTGTTATTCTTACCACCAAGAGAAATAGATCCTCTACCACAATTCACACCAACATTGTTATCTCGAAATCTCACAACCCCACTATCATACTTCTCAAAACTCACAAATTTTCTTTTTTCACTAGTCATGATGTAAGCATCCATTGTCAATAACCCACTCATTCTTTTCTTCAATTCAGGTGGCAAGAGTTTTCTCAACTTTAGCAAATTTAGTAGCCACCAGACCATTTTCCTTGATAGCAAGGAACACCCATTCATCTTCATTTCCATTATCTTTATCAAACTCATCATCAATCACTCCTTCTTCAGTATAATAACATTTCATTTGTAATCTATATTTTTTAGGCTTGGATCTAGGAACTCTTTCAGGACATCTTGATACAAAATGACCTATTTTACTACAAGAAAAACATTTAATAGGAAATAATCCATTATACTTAACTTTTCCTTTTCCTTCTTTCTTCACAATCAGTGCTTCCAACTCTTCTATCTCTCTTTCCTCATCTTCAAGTTGTTTCATTTATTCCTCATACATGGATGATTTTTTGGAACACTCTCCTAGATTATATCTATGCTTGTTTCTTTTGGATATAGTAGCTTTGAATGCAGATTCAATCTTGGGAATAGATTCACCAAATTCACTCAACTCAAAGGAAGCAAGTTTACCAATCAATGTATCCCTTGTCATAATTTCCAATGATATGGTTTCCTCAATAGCATGAGATTTTTCTTTTTAAGAGGGAGGAAATGATCTTAGCACTTTAGCTACAATTTCTTCCTCTTCCAGGGTACCACTGACACATCTAATACCCATCACTAGTTCATTTATTCTCCACATAAAAGAAGAAATATTTTCATCTTCAACCATTTTCAAATTTTCATACTTTCCTTTCAAACTCTGTAACTTAGCCATATTTACATGTACATCTCCTTCACACAAAGTTTCCAACTTCATCCAAATCTCATGAGTTGTCTTCAGACCTATCACATTTGTCATTTTCAAATCTGTTATAGTACTCAACAAAGCTTCCATAGCCCTTACATTATTCTTAACTTCTTTACTCTCATCAGCAGTGGAAGGACCATTCTGAGAAATAACATATGAATTATTTCTAATATTCCATAAGGGTTCTCCAATACACCTCAAATGACATTCCATCCTAGCTTTCCACTATGAGTAGTTTGTTCCATGAAATCTAGGAATGTCCTTGTTGTAAGATGCCATCTCAGATCACCTCAAGCTTTTAAACTTCTTCAAAGGAATCTACTTTGATAACAATTGTTGCAAAAACAAGGACATACAACTAAGAGGGGGGGTGAATCAGTTGTCATAGAATATTTAAACTTTTCAAACTTAACTTAATCTTAGATCTAATGAATGAATAATAAATCATAAACAATCAACACATTAGAAACATAGAGAATACCAAGATTTTTTTATGTGGAAACCTTGTTAAGGGAAAACCATAGTGGATGTTAGTCCACAATATTATACCCTATTAAAAGTATAATGAGAATAATAATGGGAATGCACATGCATTCAAGCACACTGCCTAGAGCTAATTGCTCAAATATAGGAAGGCTCTCTTCCCAACAATACACAACAATACAAATTAGATCTGTAGGGTATGAATTGAGAAAAAAGCTTCTACACAAGCTTGATTACAATTCTAGTTAAGCACATAAAACCTTCTTCACACTTTGCTCTACAATCAAATGATTTGATCACTTTTCACAAACTTTCTCTTTATTTTTATTTTCTTCAATTCATACACACACTAAATTCACTCAAACAATCACTCTTATATATTTGCAACATGAAATACATCAACAAGTTGGTCGGCCAAAAAATATAAAACATATTTACAATGTTGACCCAAATTTATAAATAAATTTTAATGTGAATCAAACACCATAAGCTAATATTATGATGAGACCCAAAACAATATCTTTGAGTGCACCAAGCATTCAAATTTTAACCTTCAAGCATCTACAACACGTTACAACAATCATGTAGGCCAAGAACATCAAAACCCGATCATACCAAGAAAAATCTTTGACCTAGAGCACACTGATCAACACAAACATACAACAATGATAAAGAATGATCTAGAAGCATCCAAAAACAACAAGAACTAACAAAGAATCATCTGTAACAATAGAAATTACTAGAATCACATAAACTTCAATCAAGAACACTAATAGAACCCACATAAATACTATCAGAACACAATTGTTCATAGCACAATCAAATCTTTACACGGACCTCTGAAACTCCCAGTAGATGATCTAGATACTATCAACAATAAACCATTTAGTCCACAACAACCGATCTTGAACGTACAGAACAAAATACCTTCATGACCTTTACTATTCCACTAGTAACTTGCAACTCTTCCTTTAACAATTTTCTCAATGTCCTTGACATATACAACCTTCAATACAATAATGCTAATAAGGTTGACATTAATGAAAACCACATATCAGCAACACAACCACAAAATCCAATAGAATAAACCCTAAATGAAGATAAAGAATAGGCATCTAGTGTTAATTAGCTCCATTGATCAATAATTGCAATTTGCACATGAAAAATCCCCATCTGCACTCTATTTTCTTGCTTTTTCATTCACTTGCCCTGCAACATAAAATTATCCTTTACTGGGAAGACATTCTTCCCCCTTCCATTTTTACCTACAACTAATTTTTTTTTTTTTATTCACATCTAAAAGTTTACTTCATCATGAAAAATCTTCACCCTTCCTCATTAGCTGTGGAAACCCATCTACCCTATGCATTTACTATTTACATTTATTTGTAGCTCAAGTTTCTTATCTTCACTAGAAAAAATCCCCCCATTTACTGGTGAAATTTACATTTTATATTACCCAATACATAAATTTTTTGTTTTACTATAGTTAAAAAATTATTTATTTATGAGGGCCATCCTTCTTTTCTCAAGGTTTTGATCATTTCTTAGTAGTAAAAGTTTTATTTTTAACTTTGGTTAAGGATTTAATTCTTTTATCACCCATGCATTTCACCTTTAAAAGATTCATCAAATAATAATATTTGACATTAGCCATGGGCCCCACCATGCCTTGCACAAAAACTACTAAGTGTCACATATCTCTGATACAATGAGAAAATGGAGACATCAATTAGTGTTGTGCAATAGATATAAAAAAAATCATACATCATGAATGCACTGAGCGATAGGAGAAGGCAGTCCGCGATGCATGATAGGAATCACACCATCGTGCAATCACCAGTACAATGCAGACAAAAGCCTTCAGAATTGATAGGAAATGGAGTTAAAGAAAAATCTCCATGAGTTCGCTATGAGACTACCATAGGACTCCTCATCCAATAGGAATTAATTATTAAAGTTTCCTTCAATAAAATTTTGATAATTTTTTATATCTACCTAAAAAATTGTCATGTGACATCAAACCATCGTTGATTTGTTTTAAAACTTCATTTTTCAATTGTCGATGTGCGATAGTATTGCTATGCAACTATGCATATGGTCTCCTATGAACTTTATCCAATGGAAACCAAGAATTATACCTACCTTTAGTACATTGAACATTTGAAAATTTCCAATGAAGAATCATCACTCAAACTTAGGCATTGCTACTTTGAATTTGATTCCTCCATCCAAAATGGAGATGAACGATAAACTACAACTGTGCTTGAAGTTTTCAACCAATAGGATTTAAGAATTAAAGATCCATTCAATAAACAGTTAACAATACTTTATTTCCCTTAAAAAATCCATCTCTCAAGCCTAATCCATCTCTAATTTTCATTTTCTTAGCCACTTCAAAACAATGATGAGCCATGCTTCTCCCATGAAGAAAATTTGAGCAAGATTCAAAAGTTTGATGGCCAATAGGAAAGAAGAATTAAAATTCTTATTTCCTCCTACTTATTGTTGAAATATCAATACCTTAAAATCATTTTCATAAAAATTTTAAAATGTTTCCAATATAACATTTTAAAACATTAAAATTAGGAAAAAAATAATTTCTCCTATGGAACAAATGAAGAAAATTCACTATGTGCGAACGAAGACCCCTCGAGCTAATATTTTTTCCATGTGGCCACAATATATTATTTTAAACATGGGTTTCAAATCAAATCTCTCCCATCCATAAAAAATCAGGTACCTCCTTTGTAAATTGGCCCTTGAGATGTGTTTGCCACACTCAAAATACATTAAAATAATGTATCAAATGACCTTTATCTTTTATGAAAATGGAGCTGGCGACATTTTAGACCAAAACAATGAATGGGTTTCCCTTATAATTTAAAAATTTGAAACTTTCAAGGACACCAATTTTGGCCCTGTCGTAGTTAGAAAATGATTAATTAACCCATCAAAACTCATTCAAGAGGTGTGAAATTTAACAAGAATACTAATATATGTACTAAAAAACACTCCACCAAAGGAATTTACAAGATGACCTTTGAGTTGCAAAATATTAATCAACAAAGAGGGCCTTCGAGGCATATTTAGTAGGATGCATGCCTAAGCTCTGTTAGCACATTGAAAAGATATTAGCACTTCAAATTTGCAAAATTTGAAGGTTCCATCAATGGCTTCAATTGGGGATGCATGCCCATTGCGAGCATGGTGATATTTTGGATATCGCGGGAGTAGACCAAGTACTGGAATATTTGGGTGTCTTGTAATTTCTCCTC
>VDFB02011801.1:0-15288 GCA_007258455.2 Sequoia sempervirens
TTATTATATTTATATTATATTATATAATATAACATATATTATAATATATAAATAAAATAATATATTATATATTATATATTATATTTATATTATATTATATATACTATAATATATAAATAAAATAATATATTATATAGTATATAAATAATAAGTGATAATATATTATATAATTTATATTTATATTTTAATATGAGAAATTTGATGCTCATTTGTAACTTATAAGTATTTATATTAAATAATACAGTTTACTATTTATTTATACAATATAATATTCATACTTATATATAATTATATAATATACTTCTAGTATATTAATATATAAGTAGTATAAATATAATAAATGTATACTTATAAATATTATTATAATATTAATATAAATATTATAATTTAATATTTATAGATAATAAGTATTTATGTAACTAAATAATAATATTAATATAAAGATAATATATAAATAATATTGTATTAGATTATATATAAATATGTTAGATATATTATATATAAATATATTAATTATTACAAGTGACAATTATCCAGTAGGTATTATATTCTTATTTACAATATACTATAATATATTTATGTTTACATTATGTTTCTTATATACATTAAATTATATATATATATATATATATTTTTTTTGATACTATAGGGGTGTCCCCGTGACCCAGCCCAGCGACCCAACAACCCTTACCTTGGGTACCTGGGGTGAGCTAGGGTGAGACTAGTCCCTTGCGGGTGAGATCCCCCACCCACAAGAAGTCATACCTCTTAAACCCGGGAGCGGAGTCGAACCCGAGACTAATGGGGAGCAAACCCACTACCCAAGCCAACTCTACTACCTGTTTGGGCTTACATTAATTTATATTATATGAACTATAAGTAAATTATTACAAAAACATATAGTTTTCATCATAAATTAATTATTAATAATAAAAATGTAATTTTATATTTAATTAATAATTTAATACTACTTAATTTATAAATAAGTATATCTAGACAAATATGTAATATTTTAAACTTGCGAGGCGACAATGTTAAAACTTTGTGAGATTCTTAGTGTGTTTGACATCAATGAAAATATATGTTCAACAGGAGCCTCATGAGCTTCATTGGAAAGCATCCAAATGCATCCTCCATTACATATAGGGCACTTACATTCATGGGACTCACTATGTAGCAGGTATTAGACTAGACTTTGATTGGCTTGGTAATATTGATAATCATAAGTCCACTTCTAGCTACAACTTCCATAGATTAGTTATGACCCTATTTGTTGGAAGAGAAAGAAGCAACATATTATTTCTCTCTCTTCAACTGAGGCTAAGTATAGGGGTTGTAAATGTAGCCATTGAGGCTATTTGGCTTTAGAATATCTTTGATGAGTTTGGCTTCACTCTTCCTTAGCCATCTATTATCTTTTATGATAACCAAAGTGCGATCCAAATCTCTAGGAACCTGATTCATCATTAGTGGACCAACCACATTGAGATCTACATACACTTCATTTGGGATTTGACATAGGAGCAAGTCCTTGACTTACACTATTGTTCAATAGTAGAGCAAGTTGTAGATATTTTCATGAAACCTTTTACTGAGAGAAAATATCTCTATCTTCGAGAACTCTTAGGGGTGTGATCTATCACTACTTTAGAGGGGTTCCCCAGACCTTCCTTCATCCTCTCATAGGGGGAGTTTATTCCCACTAAGTTTTCTCCTCTTCTTTTTTGAAGGGTTTTTTACTTTGTTCATGGGATACCTGATCAAGCCTTGTTATTGGGACCCATCTTTGTAGCTTTTGTAGGATTTTCTCTTAAGTTGCACTTAATGGGGTGTTAGTGTAAAATATTCTCTTTTTACACTCACTAAGCTTACTTAGTATGTTTTATCTAGTTTCATTTATTTATTTAAGTAATTAGTTTATTAGCTATTTACTTTATTTTCTCTATGTAGATTTTATCTATTGCAGGCTTCGGTGGGAGCTTAGGTTGTGTAACACCAGATCCAAATAAAACCAAGAACAACTAAAAATGCAACAATTTTTTTTTTTTTTGAAATCATTAAGAATAACACTAAGTTTACTTATGCAACTAACATAGCTAATGTTTACATGTTAAACATCTAAGTCCCTTGGGGTACACGAGGTGACATTATGTAATCTATCCCATAACAAAGTTGATAAAAGTAATTACCAATTTTACTAACGTAACTCATTCATTCACATGTCTTCATTTAAACATTTATTAAAGATATGCAATGAGACAAGAATAAACCATATAGAAACCATACATGCATTCATAATAGATTTTACTAGGAAATATAAAGAACATATTTACTCAAATATAACACAATCTTAACGATATTAACAATTATGATTCAAGAATGAATTACATAATGTGTTTATACATTACATCAATCTACAAGTACACCTCATTGAGCAATTACTCAAGATTACATCATAGGTCTACCCAATACATGGGAAAGTAACATATCAATACACAAAGTATAATAGAAGTACAAGTATACATATGGAAACATATAAACTCAGGATCAAGCTGTCTCTACAAACTCAGCACTGAAAGGTACAACTGCAAGATAGGAAACCCAACAAGGTGCGTAGCAAGTTCCACCCGACCACCCCCATGCTAGGAGTAAATAAGAAAGGGTCCCCGACCAAGAACATCCAATCAAATATACAAGACTAAACTCCAAGCATGGAAAGCTAAAACACACATAAAGAGAAACACAACATCAAAAGACCACTTCCAGAGGTTAGTAACAAAACAACTCAAAGGAAAGCTAGAGGAGAGTCTCATCGCACAGTCCTAGATGGGTTATCATGACTGCCTATCTCTAGGCATCGGTCGCCATGTATGGTCATCCTGACAGCCTCACAAGGCGTCTGCCCCATAGGGTGACTCGTGCGGAACTGTTAACCTCTTGTGGAGACGAGGCAACAATCATACCAACCATGGCCTTCTCAACCCACCTTTAGTCTACGAAAGCACTAACAGGTGGATGAGGCATCCACAATTATCTTGTTAATGTTTAACTACCTACCTCCTAATTAATTAATTAGGTTATCACTTATTACTCTAACTCTAACATGGGTTATCCTGACAACCCCTTTGTGCGTCAGTGCCCATGTAGAGCCACTCTCTCTAGAAACCCAAAACATAACAACAAATTCCAAGGGGTTGTACCCACAAGTACTTTAAAACACAAAATAGAACAACCGCGAGGCAAGACCATCTCGCTAAAGGTCATATAAGTCAACTCCCATAAAAAAATGGTACAACCCAAATAAATTAACTCAAAGTCACAACTAAAGTCAAAATAGAGACAAGTATCAAATTAGAAAGGTCACATAATAAACCACCATTGTCCCATGCCTCTGGAAGTTTTAAACAATAACCTTAACACCTATAGAAAGAACAATTAATTTAAGGGCCCCCACATGTTTATAACCAAACTCAAGGAAACCAACAAAGAATTAAATTATTATTCAACATCAAGATTTTGTTTAAGAATGCAATTTTACTATACTTAACAATCACATTAAGATAACTCATTGCACGAAATCCATCATGGAAGTTAAACTACCAGTTTACTCAATTTATTTCATTAATTAAAAACACTCAATTGGATTTGATAAAATATTTTCTTTCAATTTGGCCAGTAACATGTAATCATTGCAATTAACCTTCATTACATTTTTATAAAGTTTGGACATATATATATATACACACACACACACACATACACATGTACATACACACATATATATTTATACATATATATATAATATATATATATATATATATAAAATTCATTTAAATAAATAAATATTCAACGTAAAATGAATTTAAATATTATAATTTTTTTTTTAAAGAGTTCATATGCCTGTGGGAAATTTCGCGAACCTCCCATAGGGGAAACTCCTAACCCAGCCCCCTGCAGGGGGTTCGTGCTTGATCAAAGGATTGTTGGCATGTGATCCTTGAGCTGTGTGCAACAACATGAGGCTTTAACATGCTCAACTTTGCAAGTTCGCCGATTAAGAATGCGATGAATGCCAAACCCCTTCCCAATAATTTTTTTTTTTTTTTTTTTTACATATATTTTTATTAAATAATTCGTGCGAAAAATAGGTATATTTTAAATTCATCCGAAATTTCTGAGAACATATGCTTAATATGTATGTATATATATATATATATTGTGTGAACCTTTCTAGCACTGAAGCAACATGAATAAATGAGTTAAACAAGGAATTACAAGCCAAAAGAAGGATTCCCCATGAAATCCATTTACAAATCAAACCAGGAATGAAAATAATGAAGAACACAAAGAAAATGATAAAAACTAGATTTAATCCTAATTTAATTAGCAAACACTTGATCCCATGGGGGAATTGGTGCCAATTTGATGTGAAAATTGGCCATTTCCCAATCCCTATGATGAAATCTTGATGTGTTGAAGATGATGTTGATCCACTTTGACAAAAGATGAGCACTCCAAGCCAAATCTGCAAAAAGCCTAACTAGGAATTCGAATGATGTATGGAAATGGCTAAGTATTTTAGCATGGTAACTTTGCTTGGATTGTGGATGATAAAATGAGGAGAGGAGCTCTTCATTTATAGGATTTCAAGATGGATGAATGCCCAAATTTGAGCAATGTGGGATTAACATTCATCCAATGATATGGTGCCACTTGTCAAGCTATGAATGGATGATGGTTGTGCAAGATTTGGGGTTTGTGCCAATAAATGGCAATATTTGAAATTAAAATATGTTGAAATGACATGTAAGAGGGAAGAGAAAATGAAATAAATGCCACTTGGCTCAAGGAAAAGGACATGTAAAGAGGTTTTAAATGCCTTGTTGGATGTACATATTGACTTAAATTTTTAGAATAGTGAGAGAATATTCAAAAAGATGCCTTGTGAAGTAGGAATTTAATAAATGAATTAATCCTTTTTCATGCAGCTTGCATTATCTAGAGGATGTGACATGAGATGAGAGTTAAATTAATCAAAAGAGGGGTTAATTAATTTAATAGGAGATTAGATGATGTGACTTATTTGGCTTAGATTTATGGATTTATTTAAATCAGATAAGAGAGGAATATGGTAAGAGGCTAATTAAATAAAAAATTTGATTTATTTAATTAAAAGGGATAGTGTTAGATTAAATCAAATAAGGTTTTAATTTATTTAATTTAATGAATAGACTTTAAAGATTTAATCAAATAAATTGATTATTTAATTAAATAGGGATAATTAGATAAGATGGATTGATTTAATTAACAAGAGAAAGTGACTTAATTAGAAAAAATGATTTATTTAATTAAGAGACGAATATTGATGAATTTAATCAGATAGGGGGATTTAATTAAATGGTTAGACTGAGGGATGATTTAGGAAACTACGATATTATTAAGAAATTCGAGGACCGGATGCGATGTCAATTAGTATATTTGCCGATGTCCATATATATATATAACACTTATTTCAAATACTTTATTTGGGCATATTAAAGATTTAATAGTAGAAAATAAATTATTTATACAAAGTTTCTACACAAATTGTAAAAGAAATTTCCTCTGAGAATTTCACAATTTTGTGAGAGGATTTCATTTTCAACCTATAGATGTTTCTATTATTTTTTTTCTTTGTAGCGTTTCCTATTGAGCCCAAAATAATTTTTTCTTTTATAGGGCTCTAATTTCACTATAAATTTTCTAGAGGCAACAAAAATAAACTTCGATGAAACCCGGTAGACAATAGAGATTTACCGGAGGATTTTAATAATTCACGCGGCGAATTTCCAGCAACCCTTTTTTAAAAAAAAAAAAACAAGCTTTCACATAAGGTAATGCTGTCCTCTTATACAGACAATTTCAGGACAATCTTTTCAAAACAACAGAATAATTAAACAAACAGTAAAGGAACCTGTTTTCCTAAAGCTTGAAGGAACAAGGGTTGGAGCAAAG
Organism: Sequoia sempervirens; assembly: GCA_007258455.2. Classification (NCBI taxonomy): domain Eukaryota; kingdom Viridiplantae; phylum Streptophyta; class Pinopsida; order Cupressales; family Cupressaceae; genus Sequoia; species Sequoia sempervirens. The sequence goes on from VDFB02011801.1 coordinate 5,995, forward strand.
CTTCGCCTTCAGAGTTCAACTTCTAAAACCTTTCCAGAATCTTCACTTCCAGCAAGATGCAAAATGTAAGCCCAAAATAAATTCCAGAAAACCTCCTCAAATTTTAACCAGAAACCCCCAAAACCCAAAAACCATTCTACAGCCAATTTTCTTTCCGTGAAGTAACTTCTTGCCATTCACAGCATGTCAATATTCTCTCCGAGAATATTTTTAAACAAGAATTTTTATTCAATTCCCCACTCACTCTTGTGAATATTCTAATTATAATTTAACTAATTTTTTTTAATTATTTTCTTTTGTTAATAATAAAGCATTATATGTTATTTAATTAATTTAAAAATTCAAGAATTAATACCACTTACCTTATGCAAATTTAAAATTCTAATTCACATTATAGGATCTAATATTTTTATTTAAACTATCCACTCAAACAAGAAAATTTAATTAATTAACTTTAACTACAATTTCCTACAAATAATTATATCAACTAAATAACATTAATTAATCACACATAAAATAAAGATTAATTAAATAACAAATATTTACATACTAAAATAAATAATCAACAGTAATCCAAACTTAAACAAAGACGAGATTGAGACAAAGACACCATTGGACTCACAACAAGGTGACGAACTTGGGATGGGGACACTTCCTTATCAACTCCCTTTTCAACATCATACCCGTTGGGTTTATGGAACACGCTCAAACCTGACAAGCAGGTGGAGTTGGTGTCCAGTACCTGCATCCTGCATAGAAACAAACGTCAAGTAGCATGTAAATCTCCATTGCAGACACACTATGAAAGGTAATCACGAGGTAGCAAGGCACTCGCGAGCAAGTGATGCCACTCCGTCCTTTCACCAAGACACTAGCAAACACATCAGAAACCATAGCAACATAAAATCACAACATCACCATATATATTATTAAAGAAAACCATAACATAACCATATAAATAATCACCACGTAATGTATCATCAAGCATCATAAGTAATGTCAAAACCAAACAAACTGAATCCACACACAGCAAAACCCGATGAAATGATCACCATCACAAACCAAGTAAAAATCAGCGAGAAAAGAGTATCAACAACATAGGGGGTGTTACGGGTTGTTAGTTTTAATGAGGCTTCACTCTTATTTTTAGACCCACGAGCTTATCTATTTTAAGGTTTAATTGCATTTACGGAGGCAACATATGTTGACACCACACATGTTTTCACTAGCGAGACAACATCAATTCTCAATGTGTTGCACTAGAATGCCATGTGGTGGCTCCACTCACCAACTTTTGATGCATTATGCAATTGTTGTTGTTCAAAGCCCCATATTCCCAAAGGTGCCACACGTCGAACAAGCGCAAACCCAAGTTTATTTTAAGTTTGAAGATGCTCAAACATGTGCCATTGGCCCATTCTAAAATCAGACTGGCATGGAAGTTAGCAAATGATGCCACGTGTCAAGGCAAGAAATGTAAGTAGCTAGGTAGGTGTTCGTCCAAGTCACCATGTGATTAGGATGTAGGTAGTGGTATTTCCATATGGTGTTATCACCATGAAGCGAGGAGACTATGATTTCCCACTCCGACAGTTGCAATGATCGTATGATGGTGGCTCTCACGAGAGGTATCGGGCCAAAATCTTTTCGGTTGCAGCCATCTCCTCTGGGGGGAGTTTTCTCTATTTATGCATCTTTTCTCTTTATTTTTGGAGAGGGGGAAAATATTTTGTAGCACAATAGACCTTAGCATGTTCTTGAAAGAACAAAGACTGAATACATATGATTGTTTCATATTTTCCTCTTTTATGTGTTTATCTCTATTTATTTGTTGGAATTCATACTTTGTGTCTATCTAAAGTGTTAGCAATTGTGGATTATTCTAGTTTATATTTTATAGTTTTAGTTATATGAATATATGCAAAGCTTTGAATCATGTCTAAAAATCTTTCAAATTACTATTAAAACTAGTCTAAGTGAGATTTTATTATGCTGTATCATGTTTGAAATGTTGTAAAAGCTTGGTGAATCGCCTTAGTTTAGTTTATTTTCATATTTTCTCTCTCTCTCTCTCCCTTTTCCCTAAGAAACAAAGTGAAGAGTCGGCTTCTAAAATCCCTATTTCAACCCAGCCCCCAATGGATATGGATTTTGTATTCTACTTAAAGGCTTTTAATTCAAACATAGTTGTTAGGATTCAGTCCCTTGGGTGATAGACTATGTTGGATGCCTACGACCTAATGGTAAGAGCTAAAAATAATTTGATAGATGTCAGAAAAATTCCTCCTAGGTCACCCATGCTAGTATTTCCCGAGATGCACTTGCTTCTTCCTCGCTAGCCATGGAGGTTAATGATATGAAAGGTTTGTTGTGAATATTTTCACATGAGATAACCAACCTTAAGAGACAATAATCTATGCCTCCAAAGCCTCCTTATCAAAATTATCAAGGAGAAATACCTTTTTAGCATAATGCTCATCAAGGAGGCAAATGAATGAACAATTAATCTCAGACTTTGAATCAAATAGTTTCAGTCTCCAGTACACTTCAAATCATCCTACCAAACCCAAACTAAGAAATGATAGCCGGTCAAAATAATCTGGCGAATGACTCAAATTCATGGTGTTTCCCATGCAATGATGCACATATTCCCCATAACTTCCCTACAAGTAATCTCCAACAAAAGATAGTAAAAAAAAGGAGCCAATGTGTCACACTTGATGTGGAAATTTATGCTTATCACTCCCCTAGGATAGAAAATGCTATGCTTGTGGCATAGGTACAAAGCATGTACCTTGAGCGGGAATTAGAAATTTACTCAAACCATGCTCTTGTCTCATGGATGGAAGGAGAAGATGTGACATTTGTTAATGAAGCTTCTACATCAAAAGCTTTGCACTTGTACAATCTAATTACAACACTTGTGCCAAGCGAAGGATCATTGGGGAACTAGTAATCCAAACACAACAACCTAAAGTGACCTATGAAAAGAATGCTAGTTCACCCATATTGGTGCAACCTTTTCAAAAGCCAAAAGAGATTTTATCTTACAATCCGAATGAATCAAAGGTTCAATTGCTCAGATCACCCAATGTTGTGGAACAATTGAAGAAAGCTCCCACTAGTGTATCATTATGGGACATCTTGGCCATTTTGGAGCAGAAATATTTAGTATAGGAAGCTCTAGAAGGTCACGGGAAGCTAGTTCAAGTTGAAGATAAGGAGCTGGTTAAGGGTGGGTGAAATGAACTAGCAATAAAATTCACAAACACTAGGGAAGAAAAGTAAAAAGGGGAAGTAGGTAAGCCTAAATCTACCCCTTTCCTTCTAAGTCTCATTGTTGGAAAAAAATTGCTGCATAACTCTATGATTGATTTTGGTGCTAACACCATGGTTATGCCTAAACAAATAGCAAATGCTCTAAAATTAGAATATGAGCCTTTGGATAGAGGGGTCATGTAGCTTGATGGGAAGAAGGTCCAAACCCTAGGGGTGATTAAAATACTTCCCCTTATCCTATATTCATATCCAAACATTACAGTCACCCAAGAGGTGGTATTAATAGATATCCCTCCCATCTTCAGATTGTGTCTATCTAGAGATTTTACTACTAAAATTAGTGGTTACCTATCACTTTATTGGTCTCATCTAATCTTTCAAACCAAAGATGACTCTGAGATGAAGGTACTCTCAGAACCTTTGTACCCCAAGCGCATAGAAGATGATGCTCTGATGAACATTGAGGCTACACATACATCATTTTCAAAGAATGAAATGTATTGTGTGGAGATGTTGGAAGATGAAGAAGCAATTGTTAATAGAAGCCCAAGAGAAGAAGTTCTGATAAACAAATTCATGTGTGACCCATTCAAAAATTATGATGCTACCGATCTTGGAACATATGTGATTTATGATGAAGATCAATCCATTCCGCAAGTGACTAAGAACTAGGGAATTCAACATGAGAGCCTAAGTAATGAATCAGGCTTGTGGAATTTCCACTTTGACAGTGTGAGATGTAAGGTAGGTTTAGGAGTCGACATTTTCCTAGTGTCCCCTACTGGAGTGGAGACCCACAGAGCTTTTTGTTTCAATTCACCTGTAACATAAATAATAAAGCTAAGCATGGAGTTCTTGTATGAGGTTTGAGTACGATAGAGCAGATGGGAATAAAAAAATTAAGACTCGGAGTTAGTGATCAAATAGATCAAAATAACATCAACTGCAAAAAATGTGTGGATGCAATCCTATTGTCACTGAGTGTGGGATCTAATCGAAGGATTTGAGGCCTTCAATATCCAAGAAATTTTGAGATCTTAGAATGCTACAATAGATAGAATGGCAATGGTCAATTCTTAGTTCAACCTAGTGAAAAAATTGCTATCAAACAAGCATGTAGTGCAGGTGATCATAAGATTTGTTATTCCTGATAATGATCAAAACTAGCAAGTCTTTGAAAACGATGCCCATATTGCCATGTTTATTCAACATTTTGGTGAGTTTGCAAAGAATTACAACTTAAAATTGAAGAGGCTTATGAAGACCAAATTATCCAACTTAGAACCTATAAGCTTCTGAAGGGTTTGATCACTCTTGAGAATCTTTTCAATTCTGATGATGCTAGAAATGACAAAAGGAATTTTGTTGCAAACAAAGGCTATTACTCTGATCTAGATGTCAGAGGTGGCAAGAAGCTAAAAGTGCGAAAGGATGTTCCTCAAAGAGACAAGGAAAGGTTGATATCTTTCTGCAACGAGTATGACAAGATCATGGCATGGACCTATGATGACCTGAAGGGTTATGATCCCAATGTGATCCAACACACCATAGACCCGATTGAAGGAGCCAAACCTATCCGCTAGAAGAAGACGTTGATAAACCAAAAAAATAAGCCTCTTATAGCTTAGGAACTGAAAAAATATTGATTCCTAAACCATATATGTAATTAAGCATTCCACCTAGGTGTCTAATCCGATCCCTATTCAAAAGAAAAACAATGAGATTAGATTATGTGTAATAGAGTGTTATTAAAGGATCACTACCCTCTACCTTCCATGGAGCAAATCCTCAAGAAAAAACTTTCAATACTTCACCAATATTCTTTAAAACTACATACATGATAGTACAAATCTTCAAAGGAAAATTGACCACCATGCAAAATGCTTCAAACTACACCCAACTATTGGCACAACAATTTTATATTTCACTTAATATAATTAAAATCATTTTGAATTTACAATTAGGAATGACCATTAATCAACTTTATAGTTAAAAGTATTTACAAAAAATATATCATTTTTCTTAGTAACTATGAGCAAAAACCGTGAAGTAAGCTAGAAGTTAGCAATTCTCTAACTCAAATCTCAACAGTTATCAACAATTTTTATCCCATCAAAATGACTAACTTTGGTTCTTTTATAAACACAAGGCATCAAAATTTACTTTACAATAATCAATGGTTGAGATCAAATCAATGGGAATCAACAAAAATAATTTGCTAAGTGGCACATAGTTGATGTCATCACTTTACAACGAGCATGAGCTGACACATTATATTCCACTCTAAATTCATACCTATACCTTTAATTTGTTGTTATGGGAATATTCTATTATGGATTCACACCTTTATGAAAAGATGTCAACCAGTAGAACTTTCCAGAACAATGACATGGAAAATACATACTTATTACAAAAAATTGTGTGAAAATTGACCAAATATTGATAGCAATCCATTGCAAGGCTTCACTATCATGACTTGGTAACAACTAAGTGTACAATAATAAGATGATAGAGTTATATTTATTTACTCTCAACATCTTACTCTATGACACATTCTACCACAACCCTCATCTTATAATCACTAAACAAAATTAGAGTTTTGGTGATTTCCTTTTTATTAATTTCTTGAGGTTTATTCCATCTAGACCTTTGTATTTCAAACTTTTTCTTTATTGAATCTAGCTATATCTTATGTAATATGATTTATTTATAATACTCTCCAATTTTCATAATTTGTTCCATCATCTGATCCATCATTTCTTCATTAAAATGAGCCATTGGATTTTCAATAACACTATTAAAATGTTACTTGAATTCCTTTAATGAGATCTCTTCATCATATAATTCATCATGATTTCATATATGGACCATTAGTTTCTTAACAATAATCACATTTTCAAACACCAAATCTACAATTTAGTTTGTAATATTTTCCATTCTAGCCTCACATTTTTTGATTAGGTCCATTACAAACTTCAATTCTCTTATCCATACATTTATCTAAGATATTCTCTCCCTGCAATAATCCTTGAGCTTAGTGACATTACTCTTCCAATGTAACATCTCTTCCCAATTTCTATTTTATCATTTTAGTATCTCCCCCTTTAAATAATAATTTCTTGATCCAATTATCTTTTACATTGGCTTCATTCTTCTTATTTTCCAGATCTTCTATTTTCTCTTGATATACTAGAGAAATATTAAGAGGCATACCCTCAATAGTTTTGTAATTGAAATATTTGATCTTTCAATTCCATCTTCCTCTTTTTATCTTTTTCTAACCTTTAAACTATTACATCTATGTTAACTTAGAGATCTTCAATTTTCTTGCTCTTTTGTAGTATGATCTAAGTCTATAGTTATGATTTGATAATCAACATGGTCATTTCTCCTTTATTTTTATCTACCAATGGAGTAGACTATTGAACAATTCTATCTCTTTCCACATCCCTTTTGATGGATGACATTTCTCTTTATTTACGTTTAGGACTCAACATCTCTTCCTCCTATAATAAGCTATAAACATAATGACACTATTTGCACATTTTTTGTAGGTTGTGGTTCTATAGCCAACCAACTAGGAATATCCAATATTTTCTCTTCACCTAACCTCTATTCTAATTTGGTTTCTATATGTTCTTCTTGGTCTATACTATGGATTGGAGATTCATGTTGTGTAGGTACTTCTTCTTCATGAAATTCACTCTTAGCTAAACCTCCTTATGCTATAGGCATGTCCTTTTGTCTTGATTTCTACTCAATAAATTTTTATTTTATGATTATTGTATCTTCTTTATTAGGCCTTCTTATTCAAGTTAAAATACCATGATCTTTGCTTATTCGAGAATTACTTATTGTTTTTTACCTATATTTTCTTTGGTGCTATCATGCATATTTTTATCTTCAAGAGTAATTGGTTCTTGGGATCCCAAATATTGTTGAATTGTATCTTTTCCCTTTTGACCCACCTTCACTTTTTTGTAAATTATTTCTTTATTCACTTCTTGAGACATAGTCTTTGAAATAATAGGGTTATTTACAACCATCTCTATTTTTTCAATGTGAAAAATATGAGAAAATTCTTTATTCACTTGGAATACTTGATAAAACATGGGACCCTCGCTACTTATTTCAAAAAATGGAATGAGGTAACTAAACTCCAAAAATGAAACCGATATTTATGTTTTTCTCTTCTTCATCATCTTTCAAATCAATAACTTTGATGAGAGGAAACTTGGAGACCTCTATTTGTTCATTATACTTTTGGGATTCCCACCTTTCTTGCTTACCCTTTATCATTTGATGTACCTTTTTCTACAATTTGGAAATTTTGTTCTCCTACTTCTTTAGGATTCTTATTATTTTTTTCCTTTCTTCTATCACCATTTTTGGCTCTTATTGTGTGTGTTGTAAATTATTTGTAATTTAAGATGAAGGAATAAAATGTTCCTTAGTATACACTAGCATACGAGCCTCGTAAACAACCTCACCCTTATCCTTTAGTTCTCCTTTCAAAGTATTAGGTAATGATCCTTATAGTGCCTATTGAGTAGTTAGAACAAACACCTTAGCATATGGTAATGTTATTGTATTGGATGACACAACTCTCAATGATCTAATTAAATTGATGGGAATGGATCATGTTTGTTGATTTGTATCTTCCCATGCCTCAAAAATATTTTATCTCTTTAGATGAGGCTATTTCATTCTCTAATCCTTCCAACTTTTTTTCTTCAACTTCTTTAGCTTCTTCTAGTATCCTTTTATTTTTCAAAAAAATCATCAAAGTCAACATCATATTTGATTTTTCTATTCCCCTTTTTATATTATCTTTTGGGTATATGAATAATACACCCTTAATTTCAAGGCTTGGCCATAATGGTTTAACCATACTTTGCTTGCCTCCAATATGGGTTTATTAATTTTTTAAATTTTTTAAATCTCAAACTAAGACCAAGTAAAATTTGGGATATGTTAGTTTTTCTTGTTTCCCTCATAGCTAGGATGTAATAAATTTTCATCATCATCATTAATCTATGGAGGTACATTGTGGGTACTAAGGGTCTTCATCTTTTTTAATGTTAGCCTTTGATAATGTCTTCTTTGACCTTATGGTCATCTAAGTAATAAACCCAATAGACCTTTATATGAGGCTCATTCTTGATTTTATTATTTATATTATTTTCCATTTTATGGTAAGGATCATAGTATTCTCCTGTTAGCTAAAATGGATTTAGCCCTACAATATCATAAAATTGCACCCTTAATGCAATTTAACATTGCATCAACCTTCACTTTAGCCTAATGAGATGATAATGTGAATCCCCATCCCTCTAGCCTTTATTTTCATCCTTGACCCTATCATTTTTTTTTAGTGGGGGAAATATTTTCAGGGACACTTTCATGCCATGCAAATGTTTGTACACCACACAAATGTCCTAACAAGATTCTTGATCCCATGGTTTTTGGAATGTTACACTTATTCCTGTCTGCAAAGTGTAATGCCTCTGCAATCGTAAGCATGCTCGAAAATGGCCCTCTTGCATGCAATTCTTCATTTGAACTCATATTATTCCCTCTCATTCATTCAATTCATTGATTCTCACTTCTAGCACATCTTTCTCTCATTCTATCAATCTTGCTTCATTCTTGTAATTTCATTCTTGCATTCTTTCTCTTTTACATCAAGTTCTATCATGTTTGTAGCTCTACGTCAAGGTCTCTCAAGGCACTGCACTTCCTCTTGGCTCTTTAAGATCATTGGAAGGAGGGTAACACTTCTTATTGTTGCATTATTATTCTTATTCAGTAGTATATTGTTATCTTGCATGCTCTTTATTATTTTATTGTCATTTCTTATCATTTATTATTTATTTTTCTATCTTGTTGTCCCTTTGATTTTCCATGGAGATGGAAACACCAAAATGAGGGTTTGACCAAGGCAAGCCATGAAACAACCCCAACACTTTCATTGTTTCTATGTGTGTAGCTTGGTCATGTGGAGCTTTATGGGAG
>VDFB02011802.1:0-54633 GCA_007258455.2 Sequoia sempervirens
GACACCTCCCAACATTTACCATGTATCTGAAGAACCTCCAATGATGTGCAGTGTTGTAAACCTTGTATCATTTTAACTTTGTTGCCATACTTTAGTCTAAATTCTTTCAACGAAGCTAATTTATCGAAACTTGGAAGCATGTCCAACTCTGGACAGCACAGTATACTAAGCTCGCCAAGGTTTATTACGCCACCAATACCACTTATGTTCCTTAGCAATTTACATCCCAACACACTGATATACTCCATTGTTGTTGGCAGAGTGTCGACCTCCGTTAAATGGTCGTTATTGTGAAGATAGAGAATTTTAAGGTTGGGACAGCAGTCGTCAGAAACTGAAATCTTTGACACTCTTGTTTTATACAGACATATTTCCTTGAGATTGCTCAACGAAGAAGTAAATTTTGGTAATGAATGCACTTGTAAATTTCTTAATTCCAATCGCTCTAAAAGAGTAAGACTCCCCATAGAGTCTGGTAAATATTGCATCTGGAAACACCCTTCATCTAGACTTATCTCCATCGTTCTTAACTTGCTGAGTTGATCGATGTTAATTGGGAGCTCCCTTAACCTGGTACCCTTAAAAGAGAGCTCACTCAAGGAAACCTAATTTGTAATGTGATGAGGCAGTAACTCCAATTGTTTGCACCTGTCAAAATTCAAATACTGTAGCTTTGTCATGTTTTCCAGGATGTTTGGCTGTAAGGTGAGCTCCTCACACCCCTGTAAATTAAGATGTTGCAGAAGTGTGAGCTGCTTAAAAGAAACTGGCAACATCCTCAATGTACCGCAACCAGTCATATCTAGATATCGCAGGTTTTTCAAATGGCCAAAACAGCTAGGCAGTTATGATAGCCAATAAGATACCAACTGCAGGTGCACCAGTGATTGAAGACAGCAAAATTCCTTTGGCAGACTCTCCAATTCACAGTCATACAGGGATATCTTTTTTAAATTTACGAGATATCCTATGGACTTTGGAATTCTTTGTAATTCACGGCAGTAATAAATATTCGACACTCTTAACTACACTGGAGCCTACAGCCAATATTAAATTTAATTAAGGGAAAGATGAAAACTGCAAACTATATTTAATTCAAATTATAAAGATTGGAGAGATACTTACTTCCACCTCATTCTCCCACAAGCCTACTAAATTGTAGCAGTCCTCAAGTTTTAAAACTCTTAAATTTTTCAATGGCATCTATGATGGAAGATTTCTATGAGCAATTCTTTTGCAGCTAAGCCATGCCAACGCTCTTGATAATTCGACAATGTGTAGATAATTCCCATAGTTCTCTCCCACCCCAAAAACTTTTAATCCACGGAGACACATACTTGAATTCAACAGGGAATCAGGAAAGTTGTGAATGTCATTAGTTGCTGCGTTCAATATCATTCCTCTTATCTGGATAGAGAAAAGCAAACGCGACAAACTTAAAACGGAACGAGGTAAACTTACAAACAAGCAAAATAAATAATTTTCAATACCATTATTTCTAATTTTCTAGCAGCAAAGAAAACAAATTATTAAACTCACCTCCTCCTACTTGTTGAAAATGTGTTGTCTTTCAATTGGAGTGTTCCCTTGAATGGACCCCTTGGTGTCTTTGTTGCAAGGTTTGCACCCTTGGTCTCCTTGTGTTGTGCAGCGCAGTGCTCGAGTTCATGACATGGCTTAACCACCTCTCATGGATTCATTAACTCTGGCGGTTGTAATGGGCATTAACAGATTGATCTTTTGGTGCAACGGTAATCATCTTTGCATCAATTGGTATCAGATCCAGGGTCATGGGTTTGAAGCCCTTGCTTGTGCTAGGGGGATTGTTGCAAGGTGTGCACCCTTGGTCTCCTTGTGTTGTGCAATGCAACGCTCGGGTTTGTGGCATGGGTTAACCACCTCCCATGGATTCATTAATTTTGGCAGTTGTATCATGCATTAGCAGGCCAATCTTTTGGTGCAAGGACAACCATCTTTGCAACAGTCTTGAGGGGTTTCCTATGGAAGGAGACCCCTTTGAAAGATTTTCTAAAGTGAATTCGTTGGTGTCTTGCAAAATTGTATCTTTTATTTGATATTCGATGTCGCTATGCCTTGGTGTCAGACATTGTATATCCTCGCATCTAGCTTGGGGGAAACCCGAATAGAACTGTCTTTTATGTGACTATCTTGCAACGAAGTTTGCAGCAGCCACAAGATTATCTAATCAGTGTGTGTCTTGTGTCTATCTAATCAAGCTATGTCTTATCATGCCAAACCCTTATCAGGCTATGTCTTATCAGTGTGTGTCTTGTGTCTTGTGTGTGTCTTGTGTGTGTCTTGTGTCTATCTAATCAGGCTATGTCTTATCAGTGTGTGTCTTGTGTCTTGTGTGTGTCTTGTGTCTATCTTATCAGGCTATGTCTTATCAGTGTGTATGTCTTATCATGACAATTTGTGTGTCTTATGAATGTGTGCCTAACATGTTTTTTATGTCTTATCATGCCAAACCCTTTAGGGGGTTCTAGCGAACCCTCCTAGTTCTAGCAAACCCCCTAAAGTGTTTTCCATCCAAAAATGCATTTTTCCTTCCTCAATGGAATTGTAAACCAGTTTTGTGGGTTTACCCTTTACTTACTTTTCTTTTGAAAACTCCTAAGTGATGGACCTCAATGCACTTCCATTAGGAAATGCAGTCCTTAGAGAGTGACTCAAATGAGTCTAAAGTCTTTGGCCAGAGCATCTTTCCTATCATGTTTTGATGGAAAGAAGTCTTCCTATTTTGATGGGTGAATACCTATCTTGTTTTGATGAATAGATGGATTCTTGCCCTGTTTTGATGGATGGATTCCTATTGTGTTTTGATGAATAGATGGATTCCTATCTTGTTTTGATTGATGGATGTCTATCTTGTTTTGATGGATAGATGAAATCTAGAGCATACAAGAGAATAAATATTTAATGACTTAAATAAATAAATTAAAATGTGATAAGTTTGGGGGTAATGGAATGGGTTGTTACAGTATGTCAATAGATCAAACATCACAAGATGAAATAGATAAGGGTAATATATAACTCCACTTCAAATGTCAACATACTTGCTATCTTGGTATTTTAAGGAGAAAGAGGAGAAGAGGGGATCCTTGAAAAGGATACACACCTCCCAAAAGCAGTTATCCTTGCCCCCCAAGCATATAGATAAGGACAACCACAACAAGGACTATCATGTTGATTTCATGTAACCTATGGTTGCACTTAAGATTGTACCACCATGAATGGTAATGAGCAAAAAGCATAAAACTACTAATGGGCTACTAATGGGCCACATAGTGATGAGCAACATGATAGGATGAAAATCATTATCAATTAGAGAAAGTAGATGCATCAATGTTGTGAATAGGATGCCATTTAATTGCAATCCTAAACATTATTTAATGTATCTCCTAAGTCCTTGGAAAGTGTTCCCCAACATTAGGATTAGAAAGAGATTAAATTTGAATGAAATAAACATGTTAATTGACATTTGTAATTAATTCTCAATGATAGGAACATGTGGGGGCACCCATGAAGAGCTCCTACAAAATAGGAGCACATGGGGCACCCACATGGAAGGTGGAACTCACCTTGAGTTAAGTTCATTGTTTAGAGTAAAAGATAACACTTCAGTAATGCATGTAAAGATCCTAAGAAGTTAGGGATTGATGTTTACATGCATGGAGTTCAGTTCAGTTCAGTTTAGATCAGTTCAGTTCAATTCATTTCATTTTAATCCAGTTCAGTTCAGTTCAGTTTAGTTTAGTTTAGTTTAGTTTAGTTCAGTTCAGTTCAGTTCAGTTATGGTTCAGTTATCTCCAGTTGCACGTAGTTAGTTTCAGTTGAATGCTAGTTGACTTCAGTTGACTTGGAATGCATGACCAATGACTTGAGTTGCATAACAGATAATAGGTGACTATTTCAGTTAACTGGGGATGATCAATCATGCATGGTATTTGCATGAATGGTGGAGAGATATGTTTTAGTTAACAAAGATTGACTTGGACCCACCTTGGGTGCCCAAGTTGGCTTCTTGGAGTTAAACTTTTGCATGATAAGATATTTTATAAGGCTGAGTTAAGTGGGCCCATTCTTGGGCACCAACTTTGAGGATAAGCTTAGAAGATATCTTTAGAATCAACATTGAGTTATGACTTCAGTTTGGGATGCCCAAATGGATGAAGGACTTGTTTTTACATTGTTCTTCACAGTATAACTCTACTTGCAAAGAATAGGCGTGGGTTCTGTGAGATAAGCATTGTGCTTTGTAATTGTAAACTCTTTGGAGCTTACAAGGCTCATTATTGTCTATTTATTGCAGCAAGTTGAAGAGAGTTGATCATATTTTACTGCAGGTTGCGAAGAAGAATTGTTGAAGGAAAAAGAAGCATCTCAAGGAAGGATGATAAATAATTATTATATAATCTTGTTCTAAGGTTAAATAATACAAGCACTATTGATTCTTGGTGGAGTTTTTTCCTGAAAGGGTTTCTCCACAGTATATGGTGTGTAACTTCTATCTTATGGTCTTATTCTTCTACAATCTTTTGTCTACTTCTACAAATGGTAAAATGAATCTAAACAAATAATCATCCACAAAGAAATTGTAACAAAGATCACCTCCATTTTCAAAAATCAACACAAGGAAGAGCACCACAATCCTTAAGATGTATTTTAGTACTCAAGGCCTTACATTCATTGGTAGAATGAATATGGACTCGATGATATGCACAAAATAAGCTTTTGTTATAAAATTTCTTTCTTGTTCTTGGAGGGAGAGATATCAATTAGGCTTGGAGAAGCCTTGACAAGGTACTCTCTTGATCAATAGAAGATATTCATTTTTTTTGTGAAAAATATCTTTCTTTCTTACTACAAGATGTACCTTAAGAATCAAACCATCTTCAATAAGGGTGCACCTAATCCCAAACTTGTTAATATTAAACACTATCATCAAATCACTGGTCATTTTGTTTTTGTGTTTCCAAAGGAGGTAATTCACTTTGATGAAAGATGATGTCCAAATTAGGTGAACTCATATTCTCAATCAAAGCTTCCACATCATTTGGTTGTGTGCTAGGAGGGATGAAAACTTTTTTCAAGGAATTTTGAAGCATACTATGGTAAGTTGGTGATGATTAGATCAAATCCCAAAGGGAGATCTTAGCAGGAGTATTGCAAAAGTGTTCAACAAGATCAAATTCTTTACCACTACAGTACAAAATGTTAGGTGAGGGTGGGAGATATGGTTGAGGCAATGGGATGGATGGTGGAACTTGTCTTGGTTTCTTATTATTTCTAGTGTTATATGTGTGAGCTACAGTATGATAACTTGGTTGTTGCAACACATGATTACTAGTAAGTTATTTTGCAAAACTTAGGATATGGCCATGAGGTTTAGGAGGTCCTATAATGAGAATTGGTTTAGGAGGCTCAAAATTCATCTTGGGAGGCCTAATGATTAGAGGAATCTTGGGACGTCCAAAAGGATTTTTTGGAGGTTCTATAATCAAGGGAGATCTAATGCTCAATTGTGTGTTCATAACCTCAACAAATTTAACTTCTTGTTGATGATCTTCTAACGAGGGGGTTTCTAAAGTGACCTTAGCATCTTCATCTATGCAACCCATCTTACTATCTTTAGAAATAAATGTCTCAATGAGATCATATTTTTCCTTGCACACTATCTTCCCAAGTAGGAGAAGTAGGGGAAGAGGGACAAACAATATTGTAATGATGCTCAATGATTGGATCTTCTAACACCAAGATACCTTTATCACAAATAGGAACTTGTATTGGGAGAAGAACAATTATGGTTTTCATGATTGTAAATGATTGCATTTTCTTGCACCAAAATATTCTCACAAGTAGGAGAGATGTTAGGGGATGAGTTAAGGATAGACAAGGTGATATTAAGAAATATATCAATGATTTCATTCTCTCAGTGTGTGAAAGTACTCTCATAATTAGGAAAGATATTAGGAGGATGGCTAACATGTTTGGTAATGACCTAATTTCTTTTCCCTAAATTGTACTCATAAGCAAGGATATTGTACTTATGCAAGCCATGCTTAACCATATCAAAAGCACATCTTTGAAAATGAAACATGTTGCTACTCTATTTGCAATGAATTGTAACAACCTAGAGTTATGAAATTGTACAAAAATGAAAACTAATCTATCCAAATTATGTAATTCTTCATAAATGTAAATAATTGTCCTATAGATATGATGATTTTCAATACTAAAATGCAATAATTGTTCCCAAATCTACAAAAAATAAAGCAAAATGACATCTTTCTTGCATATATGTATTAACATTTTTCTAAAATTTCAAATCAAACAATTGTAGGCAGAAATGGACTGATAATACAAAGACAAAAGGTTGTGAAAAAGTTGTCTAAGACACCTGTACAAGGATAGGGTCGCCCAAGGGAAAATGGGTCCTTGTATAGGGTTCTGAAAACTGAAATTTTAAAGTTTTATGTTGTTATTTGGTGTTTCTTTCTCTAGTTACAAACAAGTTAATCAGTGACTATTTTTCCATATTTTGCTCAATTTAGGACAAAATAATGCAAGATACAAGTGTGAAACAAAGATAAAAAAAAAAATTGACAAATTTTTAATGCAAATTTTAGATCTAAAATGCAATAATTAACTGATTCTAAGTTGCCACAATCTGAAAATGATGTTTTGGATGCAATTTTGAAATAAAATAATGCAAATTTTCTTCACTTTTTTGTCTTAAATGAAAAATGCAATGAACAATTTCAAATTTTTAACCACTTAATGAATGCAACATGAATGTAAATCTGATCTAAATATGACTCAAATAGACCCTAATTCAACCTATGATGCAATATGGAATGCAATTTTTTTTCAATTGTGTCTTTAATGATGCAAAATGAAACCCTAAATGAAATATGCAAAACAATTCAATGCAAAAATTAGATCTAGGGTGAATTTTCAAAAGGTATATAATGTTAATAGGCTAGGTTCACCAAAATGAAATAAAGAAAATGGATCATACTAGGCCCTTAATGCAAAGAACCTAGGATTCAATGGTGCCTTTTTTTCTAAATTTCATTGAGATGTAGATCACAAAGTAAAAATAATGACTTTTAGCCCTAATTGTGAGCCAATCAGACCCAAATCTACATCTAATGGGGGTTAGAATGGATTGGAAATATTTTAGAATGATTAAAATAATGATCTTATATGCCATAATACATAAAATGAAAGATCCTAACAACTAACAAACATAAACAATAGTTTTCCAGTGGATCTAGGAAGTGCAAAGGACAACAAACATACTCAAAAAAATTGGTTTTGATGTGCCCAAAAGAACTCGTTTTCCTAAGGGTGAATGGATCTTTGTACAAGGGCCTTAATCAAATTTTTGGGTCCTCTAGTGTCAAATCTAGGATTCTAAACTTCCCACCTACAAATTTGTTAGAATGTCGAGAATGAATTCTACAACTCAATTTATGTATCTTGACAAGAATGATAACAACAAATGAAACAATACAAAATTGCTATTCAAGATCTCTTCAACCTTTCTTCAACCTATAACCTACACATACACAAAGAGGTAAAAAGGTTTATGTCATATAGGGGTAAATGCCTCAATCAAACCTTGTGAATAGTGTTCCCACTTTCATAATGGCAATGTCAATGAAAAAAACCTTGAATGGAAAGGAAGGAAATGATGAATGAACACTTGTTGCAACTCATCACCCTTCAATGGGTTTCTTGAAAAATTGAAGTCATACACATCTCTTCAAAGGAATTGGATCTTGCTTGCTTGATTTACTTGAATGCTTGAATTCTTTAAAATATCAAGACCTACAATGCTTGTTAGCCTTCACACATAAACTTGGACATGATGTTAGGATCTTGATTTCTGCTATAAATGACTGATAATGTTGTTCTTGAATGCTCTTGTCAATAATTTTCTCAATACAATTGCTCTCATAAAGTCTTAGATTTCAAATGATAAAAACACTATGTATTTATAGGTGTTTATCTAATTTCCCGAAAATTAGATTCCAAAATTTGACACTTAAAATTTGAATTTGGATAATTAAAAGGCAACCAAAAACATATGTTAAATTGGGTCCTAGCAAATAAAGGGGACCCATTCACCCGTGGGTGAATGGGTCTTGGCCTATATTTCCAGAACACACATATTTCATGGCAATTTAAATATTAAATGCATTTATTTAATGTTGGTTCTCCTTTCAGAAAATGGTAAAAGTAAGGCTTTGGAATTTGCATAATTTGGAAAATTAGAAGCTTAATTAAGTCCAATAAATTAAGGGACCCAAACATAGTGTAAAATTGTAAAGGTATACAATTTCCTACACTATAAGTTGATATGCAATCATTGAATGAAAACTTCTCTTTGATGAAGGTTATCCATACTTGTTGATGAAATTGCCCTTGGTAATTTACAATCTGTCATTGGTAACAATTTTCCTTCATTCATGAGCATTGGTGGGTATCCTTTCTAAAAATTTCTTGTCTCTTTTATTGAAAATTGTGTCCCCTTTATGCTTCTATTGATTGTCATGTTTCATTCAAGGCACTACCCTTTTTAAATATATGGTGATTACCATCATAAAGGTTACAGTCATAAAGACATTATTATAGTCACTGACTATCAATGACTCACCCATAGTCCTAAAAAAAAGTCACTAATGTCTTTGGTGCAGTCATGAAATATTGACTATCTCATTAATGTGGTTTGAAGACTATCATCAAGGTTGATGCCTCACTATACCTTTTCTTGTATGTTGACTTTTGACTATTGTGCATTTGATGAAGTCACTGCCCCTTTACACTCAACCTTGTACTGCTTTTAGTTACCTTTGCACAATCCTTACATTTCATGACAATCATAAATTGCACTCTCACTGTCATACCTTCACAAGGTCTCACAACATAGAGATATCAAAAGAGATAAAAACTTCACAACATGTCTTCTCAATCATACACTTCATTGAAGATAGATAATTTATACACATTCACTATCAAAAAGGGTTCATTTCAGTCACTGAAACTGTTAAAAGTTCCTCTATACACGCTGCCACTATGTCTTGTATTTGACGTTTATGCATGAAAGGCCCATTTGTTGAGTTGCTAACATATGACTGCCCCATTTTTATGATGGTGTCCTTCACTGATAGGAGTATCCTCCATAATCACTACCTTTCCATCCTTTTTATTGTCCTTTACAAATTGTAGAGTCCATTTTCTAAACTTGTTACTACCCCTTTATATGATTGAGTGTGGTAAATCTTATAGAATTTGATCATGATCACTACCATGGGGTATGCATTCTTGAACTAAAATAAACCCTCATCAACCTTTATCTAGCATTCCATTGCCCCTTTATCATTTACACCTTGCTTGTCTTTGGACTACTTTTGACTGTCTCTCATGCAGTCATCTATTTTTTTACGATAAATACCTAAAGAGTTGATCACTTTATTTGCACATTCCTTGTATTTATTCTCTTTCATTGGACATCTAATGTGAAAATCAGTCACATAATCCCACTAGACCCACAGATTTTTATTTTCTATTGCAACTTTGAAGACACACAATTGCCTCAAATTTTTAATTACCATCTTTGTCATCATAACCTTGGTTCAAATCATGTTTTGGATTAGGGGCATAGTACCTTCCATGATTGATGAATTGGGGTCTACATTGCTTTATCAACACAAAGGCTTCTATTGTGGACTGTTGACTATCCTACCTCTATGAGGTTTTTCTTTAATATGTATGCCTTTTTGAAAACTGTCATATTCATTTTGAGACTAGTCTTTTGTTTTCATGACCATAGTCATAGGTTATGACTATCATGGCTTTCCTTCACATAAACCTAATCCACGGTCACACTGCTTCCCTTTTCATTTGTTTCGACTTCAAAACAAAACTTTTATCATTTGACTGTCCCCTTTTATTAAACTGTGAATGTCCTTGTAAATATTATTGTCATGTGATTCTTTTTTTCTACCTTTTGCAATGCCTAACATGACCGTCCTTATCATTTGTGACCTTGCATCATGACTATCCCTTTGTATATTTCAAGGTGTGTATTTTCCTCATTGAGTTTCCTTATAAGGTCATTATGATCTTCTTTTTCAAAACTTCAAGGCATTGCTCTTGCTCTTCCTTGAACAAGGATTGTGATTATTTTTCCTTGTCTTGGACTATCCATTCCTCATACTATGTCATGTTCTTTATAGACTATCCTTTCATTTTAATTTTTCCTTGATTGTCTTCTACTACTCACCAAGGACTATCAACCTTGATAACTCTTCAAAACTGTGCATTTGGCTATGCTTAACTCACTCTCAATGGAATCTATCCTTGAACTGACTTCATTTCATCCATGTCACTTCCCTTATATACTATATTTTGTATGTTCCTTGAGTCTTTGACTATCCTACCTTTTGCTTTATAGATTGTAACATTCCATGAGATCACATTCTTTGAGGTATTTTGTCAAACATTCCACACGCTCATAAAGACTGCCCTTTATCATGCCATAAAACTCTGCCATTGATTGAATAATGATTGTCTTATTTTTCTTATTTGTCCTACATGAATAAGGCTAAGTGACTGTCACTATTATGGGAGTCAAAACTCCTAGGATTCCACCATGCTTGTAATCAGAAAATATTGGCATACAAAACTTAATATCTCTTATTACAATCATAAGACTGTAATATGCTCTTCAAAACTCCTGTGTTTGGTTGTCCTCATAAGTATGACTCTTTTTGCACTCAAATTGCCATCTATACCTAATGAAATCTTTACAATAGATTGCCTTTTTGAAATCAAATCCTTTGGAATCTATATTGCATGATGACTTCATTAGATTTCATTGGTGGTTTAAAATGCATCCCTTTGTTCATGTTTCATGATATTTACCCTAAGAATGTCATACTTATGATTGTGCATATCACTCTCAAAGAATTTTGAATGATCCTCACTATCTTTTCATGGTGTTTTGGTTGTCTTTTACTTGCACTATACCCTAGATGAGCTACGAGAAGGTAGTATGTTGAGCTCAACCCTTGAGGGAGCCATATTTTCCTCACATAAATTTCAAAGTAGGGTTTGGATTGATTGGTTTATTTATTATTATTTTAACACTATAATGGTTTGAACAATCATTTTTTATGCCTATCATCACTCCAAAACTTTGAAAAAGATAAGTGCAAGGGTTTCAAACCTATAGACCTGTGCATAAAAGGCTCCAACTTGAACATTGCATGGCTAGGTGTGGTTGAAAAGACTCATGATCCAGCTACAACTTCTTCAATTCCTTGTCTTCATGGAAAAAATATTTGAAACCTCTTCAAATCTCCATGCAAGCTCCTTCAAAGTTCGGTTCCAGCAGCAATAGAAAACCTAACTCCTCCATGTGAAGTTTTTTACAGATTTTCCCTTCTCCTCTACTCTTGGCGTCCAAAACAAAGAGTCTTCTATTTGATTTTTCATGCAACTTGATGCTTCTCTTGTTTTGGCATGAAAATTTCTTCCCTTTACCCTTTGTGTGGAAACATGATGTTTGAGGAATATTGTTTTTAAATAAAAAGCTTTAACAAGACTTTTAAATAAAAGATCAACATTCCTCTTTTTTTATTAAAAGATTAAAAACCAAAAATAAATATTATTTAAATGAAACATTTAATAATGTCAAGTTTACAAAAATGGACTACAGTTATATGATTCATTTAAATTCTTTTTTATTTCCCATTTTTATGTTCAAGTTGTTAATCTTTTTATTTGTAATCTTTTCCTCTTTCTTTTGTTTATTTATATGGGTCTATAATATACTTATTCTTATTTTTTCAGTATACTTTATGCTCTTGGAAATTATCTAATTGGTTTGTATGATATTTTTCTCTATATTTATTCATATTTTGGTTTTCCTTTAAATATACTTTAGATGTTGTTGATGAGAATTTTTTCATGCACAAACTTAGATAAAATACTAGGTATCTTATCTCTCTTGTAAGGAAATATGATCCTAATGACTCAAAAAAAGACTACCCCAAGGCTCCAATTTTCAAGTCTTGACTTACGAGATAACTCAGTAGTATAATGTATTTTTTGTTTTCATAAAGGGACCTTACATTTACTCACTAGAAAAATGATGAGAGTTTTAAATAGATTTGAATGAAAAATGTAAACCCTAAGTAAATCTTCAAATCTAATATTTGAAAATGCTTTGATCATTTGAATTAACAATATTTTGAAGCTTCTTCTAAAACTTTCTTATTTCAAATAAACTTCAAAAGATAGGGTGAGAAAAAAAGTTAAAATTACTTGTAGACAACCATAGTAATGATTCAATGTTGCAAATAGATGTATTCCTTAAATAAACCATTTTCATTTAATCAAATAAATACTCACAATTCTATAGAAATAGTGCAATCTTCAATGGATGTAAATATTTTCAAATCATAAAAACGAGTACTTAAATATCAAAACCTAGCACAATCCAAGAAAATCTTCACAATCAAACTTGATTTGAATTAGATTTAAACTAACCATACAAAGTAACTCACAATCAACAAGCCAAAAATGGTATGAACCAAAGATCTATCAAATATATTTAACACTTCATCATCAATGCAACTAAAATTTATCTAGCATTCAAAAAGGAACCATGAGGAACTATTGGGAGCAATTGACAGCACAAAATCAATGCTTCTACTTGTATTGATTTGAAAATACTCTTGATTACAACAATCTTTAATCTCTCTAACATTATTGAACCATCTAAGCACTATTGAATCTACTATTGCTACTAACTAATTGAATCTCTAATACTACAGTCGTTAAGTACTAACTTTGTACAATGAAGAATGAATGCCTTTTATATGAGAGGGGAGGAAACCTTAGTATACAACAAATGGTTAGGAATCATCCATCACCAAGAACTAATATTACATTTACATTTAATAATAGAAAAAAAAAATTAATATTCATCCTCTATCCAACTGAATTCAAATATATTTTCCTTGACAACTGTCTTCTTTTGTGTTAACTTTTCAAAATAATTTCCTTTACATAACTGGCGCAATATCATACATCTTGACACTAAACTATGGAAACTTCATTTAATAATTCTCGGTTCATCCTTTTCCCTTTTAAGTTGCATTTTCCATTTCAGGTTCTCTATATCCCTTGGAAATATGAAAATAACTTGTGGACAATTAGGACAGCAAATCATGAGGCTCCGGGCACAATTTGCAAGGCATGGAACATCTGGCAAAAACATCCTCTTCATTTGTTGAATACATTCACTTGCATAAACTGGTTAGCCTTACATCATTACATTTGCATACAACAATCCAATAAATATCTACAATCGTCCATCTTAATAATCAGAACCTCAAATCAATAATTTTCATAGAAAAGGTTTATTTATTTTGAATTATGCAAATTAATTCCCAAAAATCAAAAAATTCTATACAAGCAGACTCCCCATAGAATTTCTCATTGGCGTACGACTCATCTTATATTTGAAGATGCACAAGGTTAAGTATATGTCCGGGGTGATAGCAAGTTCCCACAAGGTATTGTCTTTCTTCTCAAATGATGTCAGAAGCTCAAGTTGCTTATGTATGCAATGAAGATGCAAGGGGACTTGGATAGTTGAATTTCTAAGGTATCATAGAGTTGAGGGGTTTTAGCATTCATAGAAATCACGAGAGTATGGTGGGTATTGGGTTATATCCTGATAGGGGATGATTTCCCACAATGCATTGACAGGTAAGAGAAATAAGAGTAACCGGGATATGTCTTTAAGGTGGTGGAATTTCTACAACTGATATGGACTTTGAAAATGTGAAGTGATTAAATGTTATTGCAGGGATTCATGGTGAACGTGGGCATTGCAGAAGTTTAGAAGTGAAAGGGATGGAGGCAGAGAAAGATGACTTATCTAAAGAAATGAACTCAAGAGGCTGCAAAGTTTTGGCATGTTATGGAATTGCAGAAAAATGGATGATATTGAGATACATTCCGATAGGCATGAACCTCTCGTGATGCGAGTCATCATGACGATAGTAGGGTGATCGAGATAAATCCATATAGGTACTAAATTCCCGCAATGGGAGATTTCATGGGTTGTTGTGGAACTTTAAAGCTATTTGGGATATATCCCAATGGTGATGAATTCCCACATCCAGACATAGAGAATAATTGCACAATCATATTGAAAAGAGAAGGCAAATGGCAGCAGAGAAATTGGCAGAAATGGGAAGGGAGCTAGGATGTTGCGGGATTTGAATGATTCTATGAGGTTCTTCAGTGGATTATACAACTCGTAGAGATTTCAGAGGGATCACAGTATATGTGAACAATAATATCACCTCAATTGTGAGTTAATGGTAGGCATGACCTCACGATAGGGATATGATTTTGCCCTTGGGTGTACATTTAAGTGATTATCACTACCACCCTTCAATGTGAACCCCAAAAATTTCAATTATTGAAAAGTAACTGTGAAAATTTGAGATGTTTTAAAGATAAGTAAAATTTTCACAATGAAGGAAATGAATAGAATTGTGGAAGTTCTAAGTAAATATGGATAAATTTTGATCACATCTATAGTTTCGCATCACAATTTATGAATCTTCCCTCTGAACCTGAGGAACCTGAGATTTGAATTTCATTCTTGTGTAAACTAGGGCTCTGCAAACATATAGAAAAATGTCCCATAACCCTCAATGTACAAACATTCAACATGAACCCTAACTAGTTGAGACTTTCATCTAGACTATCATGTTGGAACCTAATTTTGGGCCACGTTCATGATTTTGACTTAGGGGAATGATACATCTAACTTTATACCCTATTTCAGCTAACATATTCTTAAGTCAACATTAAAATTTAAATTTATCATTTTTGAAACATGACAATCAACATGAAATTGAACTTCCAAATTTAAATGCTTGCAAATAATAGTTAAACTCTAGGCTGATGTTGATAGTCATTCCTTCTAAAAAATAACTAGAACCCAAAGAAACAATAACACAAATATTTAAATGGTGACAAGTATAGACAATCTACCATAAGCTCACCTTGATAGCAAAAGCACCTCATAGGCCACAAGAGCTCATGGGATTTTGAGTAGCTAAGGATGTTGTGTGGAAATATAGCTCATCTAGATGAGCATGAAAACTCTCCAATTCCTTAATGGACTCCAAAATTAATCTTTAAAAAAACCCAAATGGAAAGAAACCTATCCACCTAAAGTACCAAGCCTCACAAACATCCCCCTAAGGCAAAACAGACTAAGACTACTCCACTAAAACAAAACAAAAATATAGTGAAAAGAGGGGGTCATTTTAAACGAGGTGTGTGTGCAAGGAACAATAGGTATATTCTTGTATTATACATCTTAATTGTTTATCCATAAACACACACACAACTCTATCTCATTGGCATGTATAGATTCTCATGTATACATATATCCACCCTATTTTATTTTCTTCAATTATCTTATTTATTTATTTTTCTTATCCTTTTATCTACTAGTTATTTATTTCAATATTGCATAGGCTTTTTTTGTATATATTCCAAAGATCTCTTCTATGATTTTTTCTCTCAATCTTAATTTAAGATATTAAAATATGATATTTTATTCATAAAAAATATATGCATAGATATTTAATCATATAAGTTTTGATATTCCTCTAACCCATGCACATATATATATATAACTCTATCATTTACATAATCTTATTGTATGCTTAAGATATACATCTAAATGGTTTATATAGACACAATTTATCTTTACATATGTTTATGGTGTTGTCTTTATATAAATATACAATTGATATATCTATGTGTGTGTGATTATTGTGCTCTTTTTTTATATAGTTAGTCTAGGTATGTACAAGTACATAAGTGGTTTTTGTTTTTTATTTTTCAATTGCTTGATATTTAATCTTTCAAAATTTTGATAATATTTTGCATATAAGACTTGTAGTATTTTAATTGGAATATTTCTAATTTCTATTTAGATTTATATCTTGCAATTTGTCATAGTTTTTAAATACAAACTTTGAATTCCATGCAACCTTCGCCTCCCCTCCCCTCCCCATCTCTTTTTAACATGTATTGGTCTACAAACATCCATTTTACTCCTATAGCTCTCTTTTTACTCCTTGATGATGGATCACAAAGTGTGATCCTAAATGTTGATGCGAATAAATATCAAGCAATTGAATCCAAAAATAGGTACTAATCGATATGGACTATGGAAATCTAATCTATTTAATAAATTTTAGCAACTATTCTTGTCTAGATGTAGGAAAAAGATTTTGGTGATGTTTCATCGATCATAGTCTAACAAACTATACAAAAATAAATTATAAAAAGAGATTGTTTTCCTTAGTATGTCCCCAAAAATAATATTAGGGCATATCAAGTGACCAAGTGCATATGACCTCAAATGGCACCATTGATTTACCCTACATTTCTTGATATCCATGGTCATTATCCTAATAATGAGCAAGGGAAAGTACAAAGAAATGATGCACAAAAAGTGGCCAAATGGATAATTTTCTATATAATGTGCTTGTTTTATGTTAAAAATCGCATACAAAACAACTTCTGTAAATACAAAATGTGAGCATGTTTTGTAATTTTATTCCAATATATCTTGATCCTATAAATTGTTTGTTCCTACATTGCTAATATCAATTTATTCCAAATTCTTATATTTTATCATATTGATCCTATATTATGAGAATCATGGTTTTTCTCCTTTACATGTTAGGCTCTATTTCCATACTTGATTACTTATATTTAAATTACCTAGCTTAAATAAATTACCCTATTCTCATTCCAACATGTTATAAAGTGTAAACAAAAATTTTGGCTTCCAAGGGCTTTTTTGCACTTCTAGGGTTTTTCACCTAAAAGGAGAAAGATGGTCCAAAATGGGCAATGTCTACACTCAAAATCAATGCAAGGATGGATGGAATATGCCTAGATGAAATTTCTAAATGCAATAAACTAAAAAAAAAATGATTATTAATGTAAAACCTAAGAATTGCAAGTTGTTTGAAAACACATTATGATATGTAGAATGATAGATTAAATGCAATAAAGAATAAGATAAAGATGCTAAAAAAAATTGGGCACCTGGAAACTGATGAAGGCTGAATTGAAGATTGTAGATACCTCTGAAATTATATAAAATCTAACTTTTTAGACAATTGGGACACTTATGCCAAGCTGGGCGACTTAGTCCCAGATTAGGGAAACTACCCAAAAATCTATTTCTGCCAAATGGGTATCCGGAACTACAAAAAAAATTGAAAAACTAGTGCAGTGGGACTAAGTCACCACTATTGGCAACTTAGTCCACTTAGGATTTTTTGTAAATCAAAAGTGGAAATGGAAGCCCATAGTCTGCACTCTATTTTATGATGGAAATCCAAATCTGAATCTACAAAAATACCTGCAAAAAAGAGTATAAATTGATTTCTAATGGGGTGGTTTGCCTTGGTCAAACCCCTAGCTAGTATTTAAACCTTGAAAGAGATAAAATCTACATAAAACCCTAGCCCTAAATGTGTCTAAGACTAGGAAGTCTAAAAATAAGATTCAACCCTATTCTAAAGTGCAAGAATAAGATGCATAAATGGATTTAGAACAATGCAAGACTCATTCTAAGAGACACTAAATCACATTAGAAATGAATCTTAATGACATGCAAACCTTCCTTAGGCTGAAGATAGAGAGAAAATGGAAGATGGAATCACTTTGAAAATAAGTCTTTAGGATTGATTTGATGGCTAGTTGTGTCTCCTCAACCTAGATTTCTCCATGATTCGCCATAGGCATCCATGATCAATCCTTTGCAATGTAGATCTTGGACAAAAAGTGAGCTTGAAAACCTGTAAAAACCTTAACTTGCTGCCCTAAAGCTTTAACTTTGTTGTAGATAGATTAATGAAACTTTTTTTGAAAGATATTTGACTCTTGAATCTTGAATTTGCTTTTTGAAAATGACTTCATGTTGTGAAAAATGACCTAAAAACATTTATTTATAGGAATCAACACCTAATTATTCATTATTTTAACTTCATAGGCCAACATCCATTGAGAATTTGAATTAAGTTGGTGATTTTCCCACTCAAAAGTGAAAAATACCTCAAAAGGGACTAAGTCGCCACCCTGGGCAACTTAGTCCCACTAGGGGTTTTTGAGGTGGGTTTTGTGGAATTTGAGTGATTTGAATGTTGCTTGTTGGGATTTGTATGATTTGTGAGTGGTATAGGCCTTAAAGTCCAAAATAATGAGTCTTAGGGGCCTATAAATGCAGTTTTTAAGGGGTGATTGATGCAAGGGTGTCTAAAATAGGACTAAATTAGACCAAAGATTGTACTATCTACAAAGGAGTACAATTTCCATGTCCACATAAAGAAATATTTGTTGCAATTCGATTCTTTAGAAACCTCATTAGATTATTTTCTCCATGTTTCTATTGTAGCACTACCAACAAATTGGACACTTAGATTTATGAATTCATTAGCAATTAATGATGTGTTTATCATATGTTGTCATTGATGTCAAAGAAGTATTGTCCTTGATATCAAAGGTGCTCGTTGATGTCAAAGGAGTGATGTTAGCAAATCAGTGAGAATTAAATGTAATAATATTGTCATATCAGAGTATTGAAGAACAATGAAGAATATTATTAGTAGTATGATTTCAATATCATACTATATACACCTATTCATGTTGTTAGAATTAATTTGGAAGTTTAACCCAGAATGTTTGAGGCATGTTACCGAGTTAGTGAGATTGTTTTGGTAACATGTTTTAATCTGCATTTCTTCATGGATGCAAGTTATGTCATGTGGTTTGAAAGGAGAGTATGACTAAACTTGGTTTCTCTTATTCTGGAGTTTTCATAATCTATGTTCATCAAGCAAAAATTTTGAAGTGACAAAAGTGTTACTATGTTGGTTAATTAACCAGGTTGATGTTCTAAATCAATGTGGCAATGTTGATTCATGTTCAGAGAAGTGACTAATGGTAATTCATGTTTAATTAAAGAGTTTTGAATAGATTTGATATATTGATTCACCCCTTCCCCTCTCAGTATATTGTGTTTCCTTCAATTGGTATCAAATCCAAGTTCCTTTGAAAAATCTTAATAGCTTGAGGTAGATTTAAGATGGAACACTCACTGGCTCAAGAAGGATTCTCTTAAATAATACACCACTCTTTGATGGATCCAATTATACTTTTTGGAAAGTAAAGATGGAAGTATACTTGATGGCCCTAGGGTTTGAGGTTTGGAAATCAGTTGTGGATGGATATGAGATCCCTAAAAGTCCCCTAAGAGATTAGGCTAGGAAGAAGGCTTGTGAGAATAATGCTAAAGCAAGGAATGCTATTTTGTGTGGTTTATCTAACTTTGAGTTTGTAAAGATCGTGCATTGCAAGAAAATGAAGTATAGAGTAAAATACACAACATCTGTGAAGGTGATAACAAGGCCAAACAAGCAAATCTTCAAACTCGTCGAGGTCAATTTGAAAGTCTAAAAAATGAAGAGGAAAACAATTCCACATTCCTACTTCAGATTGATGAAGTTGTAAATTCTATCAGAGGCCTTAGTGAAGAACTGAAAGAAGGTGTGATTGTGAAAAAGGTACTCAGATCTCTTCCCCAAAAATTGATGCAAAATTTTATGTTGTTGAAGAAGCTAAAAATATAAATACTTTAATTATGGATGAGTTACATGTGGAATTCTTATTTCTTATGAAATGAGAATTGAGATTGACAATTTTTTAAGGAAAGAGGTTGCATTCAAGGTGTCCAAGAAGCAAGATGGTCTAGATTTAGAAGACAAATCAAATTTGAATGAAGAAATGTTTGTCAAAAAGTTACAAAAGGGTTTTGGAAAGTATATTAAAGGTAAATTTCCTTTCAAATGTTTTAACTGTGGTGAAGTAGGCCATTTCATGGCTAAGTGTCCATATAAAGAATCTAGCAATGATGAGAAGAAGTCATTCCCAAAGGGAAAAAGTTAAAAAAAATAGAAAAGTTTATTTATTAATGAGGAAAGCTTCTCATCTAATGTTGATGACCAAGCCATTTATGGGAATGAAGGAGAAAAATATATTTTCATGGATATAGAAACCTTTGAAGAAGATGCATAAATAAATTCTAGAATTGATGATAATGCGGAAGTAGACCTTGTGGCAGGATTTCTCTGTGCCAACAAGAAAATCAAAAGACTGAAAAAAAAGTATTGTAGAAGAAGTGAAATTCAAAGACAAATCATCTCAAAATCTTAAGAAAGCAAAAAATATGGTCATTGATCTAAAGATTCAAGTGGAAGAGGCTAAGAAGACTGGAGAAGATCTGATTAAAAGATTGCTATTAAGAGACAAGGATTGTGAAAAAATTGAAATGGAGATTGTATCACTAAGGAAAGATCTTGAAAAAGTAAATCATCAGTTGAAGTTAAATTTTGGAAAGAGCACTGAGACCTTTGATCAAATAATAGAAATCTAGAGATCGCTACATATCAAAATCAATCTTGGTTTTACTGATGTATAAAAGAATAAGGTGATCAAGCAGCCTATGAATTTTGTTATTGAGAGTCCAGAAGAGAATGGCTATGGAAGTTTAAAGTCTAATTTTGTTGCATCAATCAATGAAAGAAAGGTGTTGAATGATAGTTTCATCCAAGTGCACAGACAAAATAAAAGATCTGGAAGATAAGATTTAAGAGGACAAGGATACAATACCAAGTTTTATCATTCTATTTTTGGTTATTATTTTAATTGCAATCATTTTGATCATAAGGTCAAGTGAATTGTAGAAAGACTCTAGAAAGAAGAAATGATTTTGTTAGCAGCATTTGCACCTTTGTATAATTTTAACGTTATTTGTCACAAATGCAAAAAACTTTGGACATATTGCTAGAAACTATAGAATCAATTTTGTGAGTCCTGTACCTAACACAAAAGGAGATAAGTCAAAATTTTAGAATAATGAAACAAATAAATTTTGGAAGAAGAAAACAAAGGAAAAAAGGTCAAAGAAATCCATGGTGGCTCAAACTACATTACACATGCCCAAAAAGAGAATAACCTATGGATCATTGATAGTGAATGCTCAAATCACATGACTAGCTCGACAAGAGCAATTCCATGTACTTTAAGAAGTTTGATGGAGGAGTTTTAACCCTTTGTAACAATTCTACTGCTAAGATTACTAGTAAGGGTATTTTGATTCTTGATGGTGGAAAGACAAAAATTTATGATGTTTTGTACGTAGAAATATTCAAATGTGTGATAAAGGCTACAAGATTTCATTTAGTGCTAAATGTTGTGAATCAAAAAGACCAATACCAGTGAGTTAGTTATTGAAGGAAGTAGGACTAATAAGGATGTATATCATCATAGTGAGGTAAACAGACATAACTGCTTCACAATACAAAGAGAAGAGAGTTGGCTTTGGCATAGAAGATTGGGACACATCAACTTTGAAGATATTGTGAGGGTTAGTTCAAAAGGAATGGTCAAAGACATGTTGAAGATCAAGAAGCCTTAGTCTACCAGTTGCAAACCATGTCATGAGGGAAAATAAACAAGGAACAAATTTCCTACTGAGGAATATTATAGAACAAATCCATTGGATTTGATTCATACAAATCTATATGCGGAACAATGAGGACAAAGAGTGTACAAGGTGATAGGTAGTTTATGATGCTTAATGATGATTGTTCTTGAATGAATTGGATTACTTTTCTAAAAGAAAAACCAAAAGCATTTGAGAATTTTAAAGAATTTAAGGATATGGTTGAGAATGAAACTAGAAGAACAATCAAATGTCTGAGATCAAACAGAGGTGGAGAATTCACTTCTGATAGGTATGATGAATTATGTGAGTTGCATGGGATATAAGGATATTTTTTGCTCCTAGAACTCTACAATAGAATGGAAAAGCAAAGAGGAAGAACTGGATTGTACAAGAGATGGCCATAACAATGTTAAATCAAGCGAAGTTGTCAAATATGTATTGGAGAGAAGAAATTCAGACTATAGTGTATATTTTGAATAGAGCCCAAATCAAACCAAAGACTGCTAAAATACCATATGAATTGTGGAAAGGAAGATCAACTTCAGTCATACATCTCAAGATATTTGGAAGCAAGTGATACATCAAAAGGGATGAAATTTTGAGTTATTTTGATTCTAGATTTGATAAAGGTATTTTTCTTGGTTATTCTATGATAAGCAAGGCATATAGATGCTATAACAAAAGACTGAAAAGGATTGTGGAAAGTGTTAATGTAAGTATTGATGAAAAATAACATTCTACTAATACTCCACATGAATCTAAGATAATGAAGACCTAATCCGTAGAATGATGAAGACTTGGAAATTGATTCTAAGAATATAGTTACAAAGACTCCAGCTAGGTCAAAGAAGAATCATTCTGAAGATCAAATTATAGGAGATAAGGATGGTGAGGTTCAAACCTAGAGAAGAATTGAGAAAGAAAATGAACCAAGCTCCTATGTGGAGGCTAGTAAAGAGAAAGGTTGGTTAGATGTTATGGAGAAGAATTGACTTAGATTAAGAAAAATGAAACTTGGGAATTAGTTATGAAACCCAAAGACAAAAATATCATTGGCACCAAATGGGTCTTTAAAACAAATTGAATGAAGATGGAAAAGTGATCTAGAACAAGGCCATACTTGTATATAAAGGATATTCTCTTCTTGAAGGAATTAATTTTGAAGAGACATTTTCTCTGGTAGCAAGGTTGGAAGCAATTAGAATGTTTTCGCCTTATCAACATTCAAGAATTTCAAGGTATATTAGATGGATGTTAAGTCTAATTTTCTAAATGAACAATTAGAAGTATGCATTGAACAAATGGAAGGTTTCTAATGTTCAAGCAATCTAAATTTTGTGTGCAAACTAAATAAAGCACTTGATGGACTCAAATAGGCTCCTAGAGCATGGTACTCTAGACTGGATAGATATATGCAATAGTAAAGTTTCATGAGAGGAAGTGTAGATAGTAACTTATATATAACAAATGAAGGTGATCAATTATTGATTATTGTTGTTTATGTTGATGACATTATCTTTGGTGGTAGTAGTGATGATATGTGCAAAGAATTTTGGGATGCAATGCAAAGTGAATTTGAAATTTCAATGCTTGGTGAATTGTCTTTCTTTCTTGGTTTACATATTTCTCAATTAGACAAAGGTATATATATTTCTCAGAATAAGTACATTAAAGAAATGTTGAGAAAGCTTAATATAAAAGAATGCAAATCGGTGAGTACACCTATGGTTAGTAGGTGTAAATTGAGTAAGGATGATGAATCTACTTTGACAAATCAAACTTTGTATAGGTCAATGATTGGCATTTTTGTGTATGTGACTGCATCTAGAATAGATATAATACTATAAGTAGTTGAGATGGTAGCTATGTTTTAGGCAGTGCCTAAGGAAACTCATCTGAAGGCAATAAAAAGGATATTTAGATATCTGAAGGCTATAATAGATTTTGGTTTGTGGTATCCTAAGAGTGAAAACTTCACACTAACTACATGTACATAGATGTAGATTGGGCAGGAGGCATAGATGACTAGAAGAGTACAAGTGGTGGAGTTTTCTTTCTTGGTGGAATTCTTGTATCCTAGCTAAGAAAAAAGTAGGATTTAGCATCTCTATCTACAATAGAATCAGAGTATATTGCAACAAATGCATGTTATGCTCAAGTATTATGAATGAAGTAGAACTTTCAAGAAGGAGAAAAAAATAAAGCTTGATGAGCCCATTCCCATTCTTTATGATAATACTATTAGTATAAGTTACATTTCCAAGAATTCGGTGATGCATTCAAGGAAAAATCATATTGCAATTAAGTACCATTTTCTGAGAGAGAAGGTTGTAGACAAAGAGGTGAAGTTGGAGTATGTTGAAACTAAGGAGCAAATAGTGGACATTTTTACAAAATCACTTTCCATGGAGAACTTTGATTATCTTAGACAAAAATTGGGAGTGGTTGCACCCTCCTCTTGAATCAAGAGGAGACATAGTTTGAGGGGGATAGTTGACTCCCTACCTTAGGAGCTAGACTAGTTTGGAAGATCTATAGGGAACCAAACCAACAGTGGGCTAAGATCCTTCAATCTAAATATTTGTACAACCATGAAACATAATAGTATTTTGATCTCTAGTAGCCTGCCATAGGGCTCTAAAATATAAAATGTAATGAGGAGTTGTCGGTATTTGATCACTGATTATCTTACATGGGATATTCATGATGTAATTTTTTCTCTGTTCTAGGAAGACTCATAGGGAGGGCATCCGATCTTGGACAACATGACAGATTTTGATCAAACAAAGAGAATATTGTAGCAAGCTTGGGGATCTTATGTTAGTGACTATATTCAAGAAAGTATGAAAAATGGGGTGAAGTCTTGGCAATGGAGATATTTATGAGGTAACAGTCTTCCAATAGATGAACTTGAAATATTGGTAGAGCAACTAAAGATCAAAATATTCTCAATCCAAAAAGGAAAAGACAAGTTGGTAAAGAATGGTTAAAAATTAGGCATTTGTAACATGAAAGATGGATATAAATCTCTACAAGGGAATACAATAATGACTTCCTTACCTATTCATCTATGTTGGAGTAAGTATTGTCTCCCAAAGGCTGAAACATTTACTTGGGTAGCACTACAAAATAGGATCTTAACAGGTGAGAAATTTATCAAACTTGGATTTCAAGGTCCCTTTGGGTGTATTCTTTACAAAGCCAATGAAGAATCTAAAAACCATTTGTTATTAGGTTTCCCTTTATCCTAGGGGTGTTGGAGATGGCTTTGTTCCAAACTGGGTTGGGTGGGCATTTTTCCCAATGATATTCTTAGGTACTTAAAGTTCATCCTGCTTTTAAAAAAATGTATTATTTTCATGCCTATGGGTTATATAATTCCATCAATTCTTGTGTGGCAACTATGGAAAGAAAGAAATAATAGACTATTCCAAGACAAGGAAATGTGTTTACCATCATTCTTGAACAAACTTGAGGCTGCGATAATCGAAGTGGCCAAATCTAGGGTAGAGAGTCAAAACTCATCTTAGATTTCTTTCATTGAATGGGATAACTATGTATGCAAGAACTAGTTTGGATTACAAATACCACCCTTAGTCAAACCTAGTGGAAAAGAATCACAAACACTAAGGAACGAGGCAGTATGGTCTCCACCCCCACCAGTTTGGTTTAAGTTGAATTTCAATACGGCATCTAGGGGAAATCCTGGTCCCTCAAGGGCAGGCTACATAATAAGAGATTGGGAAGGTGAGAGGATTGGATTCTTATTGAATCTGCCTCTCCCTAGAGGTATTAACAATGAAGTAGAATTCAAATCCTTAATTCAAGCACTAAGTTTTTGTTGTGAATTGAAAATTCCAAATATAAAGCTTGAAGGAGACTGAATGCTAGTAATTAACATGATATGGTCAAGTAAGGTAATAAATTGGAGACTTCAAGCATCGCTAGATGTGGCAAGTGGTTTGATAAAATATTTTAGCAATTTCTCCATAAAATACACCTTCAGAGAGGCCAACTGTGAGGCTGATGTATTGGCCAACTTGGGGTTCAATGGATAGAAAAGCAAGTTTAAATCAAATCAATACCCATGGAAAGGATTAACGCAAGGATCGATGGCAGAACCTTTTCTAAATAGTACTCTAACTTAAACTTTTCATTAATTATCTTGGCAACAAGTGGATCTATGGCACGAAATGTATTACCCAGCATTTAAGGGTCCTCAGTTTGTTGTTTTCCATATGCAATGTTGTCTACTAGAATTGGGGAGAAGTGTAGAAGTATCAAGCATGGACACTCTGATTTGGCTCACTTGTCCAAAGTTCCAGATGACTTTTCTCAGGGACATATCGGAGTTAAGGCTTCGATCGGTTTTCAAAGTCCACAACAGGCTGGTATTGGAGGTGATAAAAGATCATTTTGGGCAAGGAATTCATGCGGTCAGAGGAAAGTAATAGGGTAAAATTTGAAATATCCTCGAGGTTTATTTCTTGTCTCCTTGACCTAAATGCACTGAAGGCTGATATTCTAGTAATGGCTAGGATCCTAATAAGATAGGACTTTTTAGGGGATGTTGAAGATATTTTGGTGATAGCTCAATAAGAGGAAGGCATACCATGGCCCAACCAAATTCACAGGATTTTCATTCCTAGAGCCTAAGTGAGGTGATTCCCCTTTATTCTTGACTTAAACAATGGTGCTCTAGAAAGTCACAAAGGACAGGTGGGGCGTGGCTTTCACTTCTTAACAAAAATTTGCTTCTAGAGCTAATGAATGTTTGGGCATGGATTAGGGAATTCTATGACTATATTCAAGTGTTGTACGTGGAGTAAGGTTTGGAGGAAACGAGGAGTGGTAAAGTTTGCATGGTTAGCTTGGGACATCAACATTGGCTTGTGAGGGATGGTTGTTGCAGATGTTATTACTTGTTTGAGCGGTTTGGATAGGCTTCACGTTGGGCTCTATACTAGATGTAGATGGGGAGAAATTTTATCTTTGGACCCTCCGTGATCTCAAATCATCTTTGACTAAAATTTGTAGTAAATGTAAATCTTCATGGTGTCGAGATGGCCCTAATTTTGTAAATCTTTTCTAATATTATTAAAATTTTATCTTACCTATCAAAAATAAAATATTCATTTTTAATTCCTTTTGGAGGGAATATAAAATTAACTAATTAAATAATTTGAAAATTATTTAATCATGATAGAGGAGAGAGAAGGGGGATTCTTAATTAAATAATTAAAAAATATTTAATTAAAGTGGGATGAGAGAAATTAATTAAACAATTTCAAAAAATTATTTAATTAAGGTGGATGAGAGAAAAATGATGAAATTAATTAAATAATTCAAAAATATATTTAATTAATGGTGATAAAGGAGAAAAATGATGAAATAATCAAATAATTAAAAAAATATTAATTATTAGAGGAAAAAGTTAGTTTAGTCTAATTGAAAATTATTTAATTAAAATGATGAAAGAGGAGGTGACGAGTGATTGTGATGAAAAATGATGGATTAGGGGAATGTGTAATGTGATGATGACGAGAATGATGAACAATGTGATTAGACATTTTTAGGTGTCTACAATTAGTATTTATTTCATGATTTTTTTAATTTTAACTAATTGAAAATAATCATTTTTATATGATGATAAGTTTGAAGGTTTACAATAGGCTTTAGTTATCTACATGAATAGGTGACAACCAATCCTCTACTTCATTCAACTTGTCGTTGAACTTCTAAATTTGCAACATCTCAAATTATAATTTAGCTAGATGTATGCTTTATTTAGAAAAATAAATTCTTAACTTATATAAGCCTTGCTAAATGCATCCATTATATCATAGACACTATATTTTTATAACTTTAGTTTCTATCATTTGGATAATTTATGAAAGAAAATTTGAAGATGAGGATGTGAGGGTGTTAGCATAACCTAGAAGATTTTGATTCAATCATTTTGGAGTCTATTTTGTCATGTGTATTAATAGAAACATAATTTATTTCTTAAAAAATGTATCAATGATTCATTACTAGTATTTTATGTGAATAATTTTATTTAATTAGTTGAAAAAAATACTTTTTGTTTGATGATAAGTTTGATGGTTTATGATAGGCTCCGGTCATCTACATGAATAGTTGACAAGCAATCCTCTACTTCATTCTACTTGTTGTTGAAAGTTTCTAAATTTGTATTATTTTCGAATAAGAATATAGCCAAATGTATAATCTATTCAACAAAATAATTTCTTAGCTTATACAACCCTAGCTAAATGCATCTAATATATCATAATTAATATAATTTTATAGCTTTAGTTTCTAACACCCTCTATTTGATTACACTCTTACTATCTTCTAAAAAAATTGTTATCTATGAACTCCATAATAGAAACTGTACACTTTTGAATTTTTTACCTTAAATCATGAACCAAGCATCTCTAGTTATTCTTAAGCATAGTAGAAAATTACATTCAAGTGATTTGGTTGTAATATGCTCTTATAATATGTTTACCAATAGCTTTGAAGTGCCTAAGTGTTGAGGGACATTTGATCCATTAGATACAAGGATTTACAGCACTATTGATAATAATCTTAACTAGTCTTGTATAACAACAAGTATTCATGATTATCCAACTAAAATTATATTCTTATACTAGCATTAAAAAATTGTTTTACTCTATATCAATCCAAGATCTTTCCAACATAGTGACCCATAGGGATTTTGTAACATTGAGCTATATGACCTATACTTTGTAGATTGTTTGAACCTATTAGAACTCAAGCATGGGTCTTGGCTTAGTTGAATCATTTTATTATATTGTTGACATCTTGATTACGTGAGAAATTTGTCATTTAATTTTTCCTCTTTTTTACATCTAGATCCCAAAGTAGATAATGCAATGATAGGTTCCTTGCACAATAGGCTATAGATATAGGAAAATTTGTGAATGTGTTATAATCTCTCATTGATACAATAGCAATATCATAAGTATAAACAACTTCCTCCATTGTGTCAAAGGTTCGAAGCCATCTTTCTTCAACTTGGGGTCCTTAATTTCTTAAGCATAACAACCCTTCAGAATTTCCTAACACCTCTAAATCTCTTCTCTGTTGCTTTTTTTACTTGTATAGACCATAATTACAACTTTTCTAAAACAATTATCCTTTCAAATTAGTCAAATTTGAATTTTCCATATAAATTTGTCATTACAAATTATTAATTCATAATTCACAAGATATAAATACTAGGGCAAACCAACCTAAAGAGCACAAAAAAACATAAGGAAAAATCTCAAAATAGAAGAGATTACAACACCACAAAATCAAAATATACTTGTTTCATAACTATACATGGTTGAAGGTGGAAACCTCACATTACTTCTTGCATGAGTGTGATTCTTAGATTAGCTAGCAATTAAATGTCAAACAAGTAGCACATGGCTAATACATTACCTATGCACAATATAAAAATGAGAAGTTTTTTGGACTAAGATAAGCATTGCAAAGAGTATCAACTTTTAGTTATTAGAATAGTGAATGCCATTAGCATCATGTCATTATAAATAGTATCAACCATTATATTTCTACCATGCATAGTTTTCTTATTTGTTATTTTAATCTTCTCCAATATAAATACTACAAAATATGACTAATTTAAGTATGCATTCTAGAAGCATTTAGCCTACAAGGAAAAGTTAATTTTCATGCAATATATCATCTAAAAATTTTATGTAATCACTTTTGGACCAATAAAACACAATTATTCTAGAAACCCCTTTTGTATTACTTTGACAATGCAACTAAAATAGTTTAAAATATTGCTTGCATCCTATGGCCATGATGTCTTTGCAATTATGACCTTCAAATTGCTATTATTAGCTAAATAAAATGTATTTACATATGCAATGAAGACAAGATAGACTTAACAATGTTTAAAACGCGTAAAAACATATACATTTAAATTATGTGTAATTAATGGTTTGAATGTTTGCAGCAAAATATAAGTAGATTTACAATAATGATCATAATGTCAATACAAAATTAATAAATATGTGTTACACTCTACAAATAAAATAATTAAAAGATACCTATAAATTGTGCACACTATGATTTTAATTTTTTGATAACAAGTGTTGCAAAGTCAAATAAAGAAAACATTGATGAAGCTATGAAGGATACTCTTCATTCTTCTAGTGTTGTTTCTCAATTCCACTTATTTATATTTAAATATTTAGATAAATGAAAAATATTTTCTCATATTTGTGGGTATAGATGGTAGAATCAAAATAATAGATCAAAATAAAGGAGTATGGAGTATGGTGGAGTCTCGATCCCTGACACCTGAAAAGGCTTGGGCTTCAAAGATTGGTGCTAAGGTTTTCATCTTGACAAGAATGGTAAGTATGCAGAATGTTGAAAACTCGAAGGCTGACACCCGAAAGTCAAAGCATGGAATATGTTGGAGTCT
The DNA here is from genome assembly GCA_007258455.2 of Sequoia sempervirens. Classification (NCBI taxonomy): domain Eukaryota; kingdom Viridiplantae; phylum Streptophyta; class Pinopsida; order Cupressales; family Cupressaceae; genus Sequoia; species Sequoia sempervirens. The sequence goes on from VDFB02011802.1 coordinate 30,129, forward strand.
CGATCCTTGACACTAGAGAAGGTTTGGGCTTCGGCGATCGGTGTTATGGCTTTTGTCCAAAAAAAAGTGAAAAGTATGCAGAATGATGAAAGCCCAAAGGCCATCACCTGAAAGGGTTAAGTGTAAAAGCTTGTGAAGGTTATGTTTGGTTCTAGCTAGTTAACCAAAATTGACATTTTGTAATCAATTATTATTATAATATAAATATATAGGCTATATGCCTTTTTCCAAAAAAATAGTGAAAATTTATTTGTTACACCACTATACATATTCATGGTCTCATATTTGACAATAATTTTGTATTAGTTATAACACATGTCTCACTCTAAAAGTAGAATAAGTAAGAAATACTTGTGACCTCTCATTGACTACACTCTTCAGTTAGTTATAAGTTATGTACTATCATTTTAATTTTTGATAGAAAGTATAGAAAAGGCCACTAAAGAAAACATTAATGATGCTATTAAGGATAATCCAAGTTTTTCCTCAATACCACTCATGTGTATGGAAATATTCTAGGTAAATAAAAACCATTTTCTTATATTTGTGGGTGTAGATGATAGCATCAAAATAGGAGGTCAAATTAATTAATCTTGATTATTTTAGAATCATAAAATGGGATAAATTTAATTTTCACAACAATTTATACATCTTAATTGTCTCATATTTGATAAGAAATTTACACTAGTTATAACACATTAGTTAATTAGGGTATCTATGAAATAAGTAGGCAACTATTTATTCCCTTTCTTTCGCTTTTTTATTGTTACACACTACCATCCTCAAGTATCTATATTTTTAGGTTTGGATTATAGGAATTTAGATATCATTTGTAAGACCTAGACTTATACTTGTAGGGACCTTAAGGAATTATGAGCTTTTACTTTGGTTACTACAATGATATACATTAATAATCAAGTAATGCATACAAAATTAGATCTAAATCAAATGAGCATGTATCTCTTATTAATGTAACACCAATTTTTTTCTAGATGACAACATACCTCTTCTCTCACCATGAAACTATAAATTCAAGTATGTGACAATTTAACAATGGAATTATATGTTGAGAAGAAGCATCAATAAGGAGAGCCCCCATGTTGTATATTGTTGGCATTCTTATTAAAATGAAAGGATTTTTTCCACTCCAAAATTATTAAAATAATAATAACAAAATTATTAATAGGATTAATTTATTCTTAACAAAGACAGAGCTTGATAATCTTAAAAGTAAGAATGCAAAAAATAAATGATTAACCATCAATATTCCCTTGAATATACATTTTGTATTAACAATAACATATTCATTTATAAATGACACTAAAGTTTATTATTATACCTCACTATGCTAATCTTAAAATCTTAGTAATGGATTTCAATACATAGTTATTTATTTTCAAGAAAAGGAGCACACCATTTATTATCTTGGTGCAACAAGTTGAAGTGAAGCATTTAAATAAACAAATGAATGATTTTATCCCATTAAAATATTCAATCACTTCAATAACAAGGGAGTTTAGTCAAATCCATGCAATGGAACATCTAGATTTCTTGAATTTAATAAATGATCATGGCTTTAACATACTTTCTTAAATCAATACTCATTTCTAAGGGGCGATCTCTAATAATTAACTCCCCACGTGTTGTGAAGTGAATAAGGCAACGTCCTAAATAAAGGTCGATTCACTTAATAATGTTAAATGCAGTGCCAAAGACCAAGTCAATAGAATAATATGCAGAAGCAGTGTAAATGACTGTGTAGACATCAAGCTTGTGAATAGGAATGTAAGTGATTTCTTAGCACCATTATATGAACTCATAGAATCGATAGAACTCTATTAAACCCGCAATTCAATTCTTGTTTAAAGAACATGTGCATATTGAATTAATCAACCATAGCTGGCCTAAGATGAGGTCGATCTATTGTATCATTTAGCTAAGTAAGCGATTAGAATTCTGCCATCTTTGTTCTAAGATAGCTAAGTTGACTTGCATGGTGAAATGGTGTCGACTGAATTACCACTCCTATAGACATCGATGTCTCATCTTTTAGTATAAATAGATGAGTCAATTCTCTCATTTGGACGATTATTCTAAGCTACATTCTTTGTTTTAATTTTGAGAGCCATAATTTCTGAGTTTAAGTTATTTAGTGAGAGCTTTGAGAAGAAGGTTATTAAGGGATATTTCATTGAGAGTTTATAGTATTTGGGGTGAAGTGGGTGATCTTACAATACTGGGTTACAATTTTTGGTCAAATTAGACACTGAACTATTTTTTTCTAACTAAATCTTCACTTTTGGACATTTATAGTAGCTAAACCGTGAGGAATTTGAAGATGATGCAAAATAGTTATTTGTGACATTTTGTCTATAGATTCTAAATATTTTTTTATTTTCAAAAATTTTAAAATAAAATTGCACTTCTTTTTCCATCTCCTTTGAAAACTAGTTTTTTTCAGTAAACACTATTTTAAGAGTGATGCTCACCATGCCACAACTTTTTTTTCCATGAAGGATAAAATTTTAATTTTTTCAAATTTAGATTTGTAACTATGATATCTAGTGCTTCCAATTGGTTTCATAGTGTTTTATTGAATATTTTTTCTTTAATCAAGTTTTGAAGTCAAACCAATTACAATTCAGAAATAAGCGGACTATATAACACAACATTTTTTGTATGTATTAAAATTCTTTTTTTTTGTTGGATCAAGGACTTCAATATTTGATGCACTCATATTTTACAAAAAAAAATTGATAATCTTCTATTTTTCCACATGTGCAGAACAAAGAGCTTGATTTTTGGTGAAAAACCTACATTCACAAGAAATAAAAAATAAATATAATAATTAAATTAAATTTATTTAAAATTATACTTTTTCGGAAGCTTATAATAAAGACTACATAAAAAAAATTAAATGAATTCATTTGATCCCCCAAAAGGTAAATCAAAAGTAATTTTTTATCAACATTTTGATAGGTGTAAAGGGGACTCCGTTATAGTATGGTTTAAAACTAGCCGGGTTCTATCCAAGAGGGTTTGATCTAAGATAGTTTGATCAAACTGGATGTTCAATTGGAATGCTTTAAATGGAACTTTTAAAGGCTTAAATCATTATATTTTCTAAAAATATGTGATTTCAGCAAAAATTAAAATCTTTCAGAAATTGTAAATCAACTTTGTGGGATCACCCAAGTCTAGTGAGTTGATATTGGATAGATGAGAACCAATTGGTCTATTGGATTAAGCGATCAATAGGCATGAGAATCTTTTCTCCCTTTGATTATCTTTTATAATGAAAGAATGAATGTCTTGGTTGATTTGTTTGAAATTTCATGAAAATGCTTGCATTAGTGAAATGAACTATTTACTTATGTAAAGGAAAAGAATTTGTTTTATGATTTCCTATGAAGTGTTAGTACTTACTCCATAATAGGAGTGTTGTTTATCAATAGTATTACATACTAGGATTGATGAAACAAGAATAGCTTAAGGGAGTTATTTAATGCTATTATATACCTTTTATGGGGATTTTGATAATTTAATGTTTTTTATACATCTAATTAGTCTTTACTACATATATAATGTGAAATGAATCAATGTCATGAAGTGACTTAACACTATAGCTTATATTATGCTAGGAAACCTAGGGAATGATAAGGTTTAACCATATAACCATAGTGATGGTATAAAAGATATGATAGGATGTGACGTTATGCAAACCACCTCAATAATCTATATTGAAACCTTAGGTTAAGAATTACCCACTGGGTTGGGATGTTTACTTTTTTTCTCATTGGAACCAATAGGATGAGAATAACCTACTTGGTTAGGTTGCCTATTTGATCTTTGTGTGGAACAAGGTGATCCCACAATACTGATTTACAATTTTTGGCCAAACTGGACACTGAATTGATTTTTTCTAATTAAATCTTCACTTTCGAGCACCTATAGCGCCTAAACTGTGAGGAATTTGAAGACGATGCAAACTAGTGATTTGTGACATTTTGTCTGTAGATTCTAAATATATTTTTTTTAAAATTTTAGAATCAGATTACACTTCTTTTCCATCTCCTTGAGAAAACTAGTTTTTTTTCCCATTAAACACCATTTTAAGGGTGGCAGCTCACCATATAACACAACTTTTTCTATGAGCGATAAAAAAAAATGAATTTGGTGTATTTCCACAGATATCTAGTGCTTCTAATTGGTTCCATAGTGTTTATTAAATATTTTTTCCTTAATCAAGGTTTAAAGTCAAACCAATTACAATTCAAACATAGGCGGGTATAGCACAAAGACATGTATTGAATTTTTTGTTGGATCAAGGACTTCAATATCTAGTTCCTCATATTTTTTCAAAAATTGATAATCTTCTATTTTTCCACATGTGTAGAACAAAGATCTTGATTTTCAGTGAAAAATTTACATTCACAAGAAATAAAAAATAAATATAATAATAAAATTATGTTTATTTAAAATTATACTTTTTGGGAAGTTTATAATAAAGAATACATACTTACAAAAATAAATTTTAAATGAATTCATTTGATCCCCCAAAAGGTAAATCAAAAGTGGTTTTTTATTAGCATTTTGATAGGTGTAAAGGAGACTGTTATAGGTATGGTTTAAAACTAGCGGGGTTCTATCCAAAGGGATTTGATCTATGGTAGTTTGATCAAACCCTCTTCAATTGGAATGATTTAAATGGAACTTTTTAAATCTTAAATCATTATATTTTCTAAAAATATGTGATTTCAGCAAAAATTAGAATCTCCCAAAAATTGTAAACCAGCTTTGTGGGATCACCCAACACATGGATTTAGATTAACCTACTTGATTAGATGCTCAATGATTATTGACTTTATCCTGGGACTAGGATATACCGATGTTGAGACTCACCTTTGTGATTAAGTTGATCACTTGAGTTTGTGAATTATTGTTGGAGCCATAGGTGGGATTACCTATTGAGTTAAAGTTGTTACCTAATTGGTTGTTTTATACTCTTGATATGAAGTCATATTGTTGACAAGATTGTACTCTTTGAATAACCCCTTTTACTAAGGAGATTCCACTCTTAAATTCAATCATTTATTGGTATGCTTATCCTTTGATTGGGGTCAATCATTGATGAGATTATACTCTTGAAGAGAATCACTTATTATCGTGATATATTACTGAATGGATTCAATTATCTATGAATTATTTGTTCTATTATAAGAAGAAGCTTATGTAGCCATACTTTAGATTATAAATTTAATCCTAGGACTAGGTTGTCCATTGAAGGGGATAACTTGTTAAGATGTTTATGCAAAGTTAATTTGTAGACTAGAAAAGCTTATATGTTAAACTTCGGATTGAAATATCCATTGAAGGGGTAACTTATGCTTATACTTTATTGGTAGAGATACCATAGTGTTTTGGGAAAAGGGGAATAGGTCATTTCTAAGTTTAATGATTACCTATGGAAGGAAATTACCTATGCATAGTATATGAACGGTCAAAATCCAAACTGAACTATAGAAGTGTATGTGAATAGGATGACTATCATTTGAAGTACAGGGTGAGAATACTTTGGCCAAAGTAGTATAAGTTGCCACTGGTTACAATGTCAGTTCATTGTGTTCCTTTTATGCATTCTAGTTCAGGATTTTCATGCTCGTAGGGGAAACAACCATATGAATAGGTTCTAGTTTGTAGGACATGACACTAAGCTCATATAGGCTATTATTATGAGGCTTACCAACCAATCACTTCGTCGAAAGGTAGGGCCATCTATTGTTTGATAGATGTGCAGGGGACTGAATTTGAGTATGTGGTTGGCGGAAAAGTGCTTGAGTGATGCTTCTCATCAATTGGTGGCCAAGGTTTGTAGATGTTTGTGTCAATATTGAGGACAGCTGGAGTGTATGCATTAGGAAGCGAGGACATCCAAAATGTACTCACCAATGCGGCGACATTAGAATCAGTTTGTTTATCTATTGTCAAATGAAGCTAAGAAGAGCTATGCATGTATCTTGTACCCATTTATATGGAAGAATGTAATCATGAATGATAAACTTGAGTTTATTCAATATTGTTAGAGTAAGTTATTTTTACTTGCTTAAGTTTACTTAGGCAGAATAGTTTATTAGTACATTTAATATCCCGGGTAGTATTTCCCGTGTTGGGAAGTTTCTCACCCGTCACCTTTTTCACGGCTATAAAAGCCTGTACCATATGTATTTTTAACATCTCATATTCATTCACTCTTGTTTTAGTGAAATGGCCTTGTGTTGTCTTTCTCGTTTTTTGTGAAAGTTTTTGCTGCAGTTGGTGATCTTTGGCTCACACCAACAAATATGAAATCTATGATATGGAAAGATTTGTGAAATTATAATGAAATGCAATAGAAGTTTGAAAATAGTATTATTTCAAAAGTGCATGTAATTTACATTATGAAAAGAATTTTTTTTATTGCTATGTTATGGCATCATGGATCATTCACTTAACATAAAAACTTTGGAATTTTACTGAGTAGAACACTGGGGTTGTTACAAAAGTTGACTTAGTGGTTGAACTTTCCTTGTAAAATCTCTTGCCCTAGAGGTCTTTAGATAATCTAGTAATCTTCACAATAAAGTCCTTCATAATACTAATCTCCATTCTAAAGACTCTCAACACCCTATTTCTCTATCCATTGACAAATTTGTGGGAAATTTGAATGTTAAACCCATGAATCTTTAATATGAAAGGGGTAACTCCACCCTTCTCCAAATTTCCCAAACTAAACCATTTACTTTAAACTCTTCACAAGTAACAAGTTCCATTCCGCACCTGTCACCCCCCATGATTAGCAAACTGCAACTGAACACAAATTTCTCCCTAAAGTGAAACACAGGAAAATGAAAGAGAAAGTTCTAGATATAAGGAGGAGGAAGACCCAAGCATCCACAATCTATGTAAATTTGACAACACAAGGACTAAAGCTCATCATGGCCACAACAATCAAAATCTTTCCATAAGCTTTTCCATAATAATCAGGTCATAGTCATAGCTTCACGTCTTTTCACATTAATGAGGAAATTATGAAGTGATAAATAGTCTTCTCTACATCCTAAAGCGTCAGCCTTCAAGTGATGTTTGATCATATTTAATAAGATTTTGAATCTCACTATGAATTATGTCATGAGAGTCCCAACACATATGAGAGGACACCCCTAAATTGGCAAGGCAATCAACTCAACAGTTAACTTCACGATAAACATGTGACACATAAAATTCCTCAAAAGAGCTCAATATGGAAATAGTGTCCTCAATAGTATGCTCTATTGAACAAGATGACGCATGAAATCTGTTAAGACAATTAACATTATTTAAAGAGTCACCCTCCAACCATATTTTCTTAACTCCCTTCTCTTGAGCGAGCTTTAGTCCATGATAGATATTAATTTACCTTGTCACCTCATAATAGAAAATAACTATTATGATATATGCTCATGTCATTCAATCCATTAATATAGTTGAAATTTGATTCAATGATTTAAATTTGTTGGACATACAATTCAAAAAAAGATAAAGAAACAATTGATTTTTGCATTGACTATTCCCAACATGAACTAATAGGAAGAAAGATAAATGACATTTTGATAATTATTTAAGATAAAAAGATTAATTGTAGACTATAGGATTGTTGCTCAATTTTTAAATTTTATATGTTCATTGGCTAAACTAATTAAATAAATTGAATGTATGAGATGCATTAGTATTTTGAAAAGCTAATTATTTTTAAATTTTGGAAAGAAAAAAATTCAATTTGGTTGTGAAACCACTCAAGATCAAAATGGTTGAAGGAAAGCAAGAAAAGAGATGAATAAACTCAACACTCCCTTAGCACTGAACTAGAAGTCCATATTACTAGCCAAGGGGAGGGGTGAGTGTTGCTTATATAGCAAAATAATGGCAGATAATTCCAAGAGGAGTAATAACTCCCAAGTGCCCATAATAGGTGGGAGTTTTACCTACTTGGTAAATTCCATATTACATGGTTATGCCTACTTAGGTAAAGACAAGAAATGGTTATGAGAGGTGGCATAAGAATCCAAAAGAGGGTGTGAGACTCAACTACCCAAAGGTGGGTGTGAATGACACATGTGATTGATGGATTATGTCACATGTCCTCATCCTAACCATTCTAATATAACCTAATTAAGCAAGCTTAATAATGTGTATAGGAAAAATAAATATTCCCTAACATAAGGAAAATAAAAAACCTACACTAACACCCCCACTTAAGCATAACTTAGGTGGGTGAAAATATGCAAATATGCAAAGATGGGTTCTGACTACTAGGCCATGTTAGGTACCCATGTACAAAACAATCTCTCACAACTAGAGAAAATGAGAAAACCTAGTGGGACAAAACTCCTCCCCAAAAGAGAGAAAAGAAAACAAGTTTCCCAACACAAGAAGAAACCCATGCAAGGAAGAAGTCCCCTCCAAATTAGAAAGGATAAGAAAGACTATGTAGCCTTCCCTCAAGCAGTCAACTATACCAATGGTTGATGCTTGAAACTGGATGTAGATGATGGACCATGATCATCGAACAATATTCCTCCCATTAGGAAGAAACAAAAACAAAGGTGTATGAAGAACATCTTCCCATTCCTGAAAGGAATATAAGGGAAGAAAGCTCAAAATGTAAGAAGTCTTTGAAAATTGCTCATGTGTCTCCATGTCAATGTTGAAGGCTACCACCATCAAATCAGGCATTCTAGGCCACACTAATGAAGATGACAATCCAAAACCTAGTAGAGATGTATGTAGAACAAAATCCAAAGACTCAACTATCTCCTTTGAAGACAAAGGTGCCTCCTCCAAATGTTGCTCAAAAGTATCCACAATTATGTCAAACTATGATGAATGATCATGTGGAGAATGAAGAAGAGGGTCCAAAGGTTCCTCCATAACAACTGAAGAAGAATCAACTCCATCAAAGAGAAGATGAATGTCATGAATTGTCTCCCAAGTTTGAAATATGAGACTCTATGAACAAACCTGCAATGTCTGCCAAGTAGTCATCCCAAGTAGCTATATCTAGAAGACAATGTAGATCTTGTTGCACTGAATCACAAGTAGTCATGAATGTAGCAACACAAGTATCCTTAGAAGCAACAGTAGATGAAGGAGAAAGAATGCAAGGCTCAAGAACTAGATCACATGTGAGAATATCCAAGTTCAAGTTACCAAAGTTCTCAAAATCAAAGGTCACACTAAGAGTGTGATCAACAATCAAAGGATTAGAACCATCATCAAGTGAAAATTTTGAAAAGGTATATTTAACCGAGATGCATGATCAATCACCCCAATAGCAAGTATCTCTCTTCTCTCCAAGTCTCTGATGATAATTGAATCAGGTGTGAATTCCACAATCTTTCCTACTCCACCATGAGTGATCTAATAGATGGAAAGAAGATTATTTGTCAAATGAGGTACAAACAAAAAATCATTGAAAGTGCCATCCCCAATATCAACATAACCTTTCCCAATTACATCCATGTATGTATTGTTTCCCATCAGAATAGGTGGCATAACACAAGGCTCAAAAGAAGAGAACATGGACTATGTAGAATCCATATGATGAGAAGCTCCAGAATCTAGGAGCCATCTCCATGATCCAAGACCTATAGAAGCACAAAGAGCTTTACCTTTTGATTTACCTACCCCTGTAGTATGACCTTTTTCCTTATCAAATTTTGATTATTTTGAATTTTTGGAATTAGAAGAAGCTGGATCAACCGTTCAAGAAGGAAAACTAATTTTGTTCTTCTCAAGAAGATGTTTCAGTTCATCAATATCATTCTTATAACAAGAATGTTTTTCATGTCCACTCCTCTTGCAATATGCACAAGTGGGCTTCTCCTTTGATGAATCCTCTTTTGAAGAGAATTTAGAGTTTACTTTAGAAGTAGATGGAGATTGATCTGAATCTTTCTTTCCATCTCCTTGGTTCTTTTGTTTCTTGTTTTGCTTGTTAGTGCCTTATTTTGCAATCAAGGCATGAGACTTGGAAGATTTAATAATGCCTACTTGAATCAATTTATCTTGCTCCTTTATGAGATCAATTGCGAACTCGCCTAGAGAAGGCATGGTAAATCCTTTTCCAAAGGCTCTTTTCATTGCATGAAATGTAGAAACAAACACTGTATAATCAGGAACACATTTTGAAAAAATGCTTAAAATCAACTGTGAGTCATCCTTTTTAACTCCACATTTCTCTAACTGCAATCTTATGGCATTCAACTTAGTAAATAAATCATGAATGGTGTCAAAATTGCATGGGCTCAATCCTATGAGCTTGTTCTCCAAAGAATGTGCTCTCAAATCATCATGTTTACCAAAGAGAGTATTCAAAGTATTCCACACTTCATTTGGTGATTTTGTAGACATAATATGAAAACATAGTCTAGGAGACACAACCATGCATAAGGTTTCAAAAGCTTCATCACATTTTTTGAACCATTTAGACTTTTCTTCATCCTCTATAGGTTCCTTATCAATACCTATTGTTATTCTATACAATTTTAACTTTCTTAAGTGAATTTCCATTTCATTTTTCCACTCAAAGTAATTGTATGGTGTGAGTAGAGGAACCGTTTTATCAATTTTAGATTTTTGTTGCAATGTGAGAGAAAATACAAGGAGAAACACACAAAGAAACCCCCCATTAATTTGGCACTTCATAAATCAGTGTGTTTACAATGCTCGAGTTGTTTTCCAAAGTTTTACAATGTCCAAAAAAGGACTCAAATATTGAAAGTACAATAAAATCGCAAAATGAGAACCTAAAAATAGCACCAATGTGTAGTGCTTGGAAAAATATTCACTTTCAAAACAATAATCACCTCAATTTGAAGTCGTATGTGAAAGTTATGTCCATTTGAATTTCCAAAAATAAGGATTGTCCTTCAGATCTTCTGAGAAAACTGATTTTCTGGAAAATCCGGATCACTTGAGCAAAAAAAAATTTCACCACTGCAAAGATTACGAAATTCTACCCCAAATAATAATAAAAAAAATTGCACTCAAAAGAACCTCTATATGACTGAGAATGAGCCCTCTGAAGTTCAGGTGCAAAAGTGAAAACTTCAACGGTGAGGGGTCAAAATTTTGAAAAAATAACCTCAACAAAATTTAGCGAAATTATGCTAAATTTGGTGACAACTACCAAGTATAGAGAACCGCCAGTCAATTTTGAATCTCCACCAAATTTGAACACTGCCAACTAAATTTAGACTATAGCCAAAGTTGGAGAAAACTGCTAAATTTAGCGAGATCACAAGGGAAGGCACGAAGGCCAAGCAAATGCAGATGTAGTACACCGCAAAAGTTGAGGAAGATGTAGTAGTACAAAAGAAATGTCGAGCAGCTTCATTGCACACTTTTTTTATTTTTTTAATATTAATTTTGTTTTGAAATTTTTTAGCAATAAAAAAACTTTTTGAAATTTTAATTGAAATTTTAGATTTTTAAATAAAAGAAACTTTAAGGGGTCAAACCCCTAGGGGAAAAAAGGTGGGCCCTTTTATTTCCTTAAATTTGTACTCAACCCACATATACATGTGCTTTGATTAATGGCACAAAGTACTTGATGGTACGGTGGGGGCCTACACAAGCACTGCGCAATGCCTTTGGTACTAGATTTCTTTTAATTTTTAATTTAAAAATCAAACTTTTATTTTATAAAAATTGTGAATATATTTATTTTCCTTCCAATTTTTTTTTTACATAGAAAATAAAATATTTTTTTATGTTCGTACCGTACACTACGCAAGTGGGGCCATATGGTCCTACCTATTAAAAAAAATTGCCTCAAAAGTCAACTTCTTAGAATTTGACGATTTGGTAGTCAATCCATAGGTTTTGATGTCTTCTAAGCACGATGGCGAGGTCCGTTTGGGCTAAAAATGCATCAATTTCACAACTATCTTTAGGGACCTCTCAAAAAGCCTATTTCTTCAATCCTTCACAAATCTCGCATCTGATGTCCAATTTGGATGAAACAAAAGTCAAATCTAACTTTTTTGAGTGCTCTAAACTCAATGGTGAGCTTAAAATGTCTTCAAGAAGCTCTAAAATACTTGCAATAAAAGGAAATAAAAAGGAACCCCCCCAAAAATTGAGATCTCTATCGAGCGTTTTTTATTCTCCAAGTCATCATAGGATGCAAGAGAAGAGCATACTTTTCTTTCAAGAATGGATTGAAAAAACTGCTAACCTACAACTCAGCCAACTCTGATACCATGTTAGATTTGGTTGTGAAACCACCCAAGATCAAAATGATTGAAGGAAATCGATAAAAGAGATGAATAAACTTAGCACTCCCTTAACACTGAACTAGCAGCCCATATTACTAGCCAATGGGAGGGGTGAGTGTTGCATATATAGCAAAATAATGGCAGATAATTCCAAGAAGAGTAATAACTCCCAAGTTCCCATAATAGGTGGGAGTTTTACCTACTTGGTAAATGTCAGATTACATGGTTATGCCTACTCAGGTAAAGACAAGAAATGGTTATGAGAGGTGGCATAAGAATCCAAAAAAGGGTGTGAGACTCAACTACCCAAAGGTGGGTGTGAGTGACACATGTGATTGATAGATTATGCCACATGTCCTCATCCTAACCATTCTAATATAACCTAAGTAAGCTTAATAATGTGTGTAGGAAAAATAAATATTGTCTAAGGAAAATAAAAAACCTACACTAATAGATTTGACAAAAAATATAAATTACAAAATCTAGTCAACCTATTTTAATTTTGTAAGTTATTGGTTAATTTATTACCAACTAAACAAAATAAAATTATTTCAATGTGAATAATAAAAAAGTGATATAAAAATAATTAGCCCCACTATTACTTGTCAAAACATGAATAGTAAAAAATATTTTATATCACTCCCTGACTCATGACTTACCCCACCGCACACACTTGGGGCATGTGTTGGTTACTATGTGGCCCTGGGGACTAGTATCGCCTCCAAGCTCGCCCTATAAAGGGAATCCATTGGGCTAGAGTCGCTGAGGATACCCCTATGGATAAAAAAAAAAAAAAGATTTTATATCAATTTATTAAAGTCCAATAGCTTACATCATACTATAACACTATATATAACTATTACCTAATAAAATAATAGAAAAAATAATTCTCATAATTTGAAAAAAAAAGAAAAAATATACATTAGAAAATCCACTCAACCTATTTTAATTTCACTCTCTTATTGATTCATTTGTTACCAATTAATAAAATCTAACATACACATCGATATCATCTCAAGCTAATAAATAAAGAAAATAATATCTTCTAAAACAAATCAATAAAAACATTAACACTCAATGACTCACATTAACAAGATAATTTAGGCTTCTTCAGATGGAAACGTTGTGCGATGGGGTCTGTGGCGTGAGCTTTGTAGTTCACGGCTTGTGAGGCTATGGCTACATGTTCCCATCTCCTGGTGCATGTGTCTTCCCTATTTAGCTCAATTGTGGGTTTTGACGTTGGGTGTGTGGGGTGTTTTGTTGCGTACGGGGGTGGTCTTTTGTTTACTAGTTCTCTTTTTCTCTTTGTTTGTTTGTGGTTTCCTTTGGTTGGTGTGTGAGTTGGTGGAATTATGGCGAAGCAATAGGTTTCTACCGATTTGGTGGTGGCTGGAGGTGGTGTGTCTCTTAATGGCTCTTCATTGGACATGAAATCTCAGCAACTAGAGTCATTTCATGTTGGGGAGGGCCCTAAACTAAAGAAAGTGAATGGTTGTTTGCCCAGAAGCCAAGATTGTCCGATTTTGGTCATTTCCCTTGAATCGGTTGTTGATGATATTTCTTATTGGAGAAAAAAATTCTAATTTGCTAATTTCTTTGGGATCTATATTCCTTTGGAAGCTTTGGAAGCTTGGATTAGGCATTTGTGGCAGGTTGAGGGACACATGGATCTTATGGTGGTTGCAAACAATTTTTTTTTGTTTATTTTTTCCAATATGGTTGAGAAGAATTGGGTTTTTGAGGGAGGGCCCTACTTTATAAATCATGCTGGATTGTTTATCAAACCCTGGCATATGGGTTTTCATTCAGCTAAAGAATTGTCATTGAGGGCTCATGTTTGGGTCTGATTGTCAAGGCTTCCCCTGGAGTTTTGGAGAGAAAATATTTTACAATGGATTGTTGGTCTTCTTGGCAAGCCTGTTGCAGTTGCTCAACAAACCCTTAAAAAAAGGTTATTTATTTTGCTCATATTTGTGTGGAGATAGATTTGAATAATCCCTTTTCGAATTCTCTTGATTATTTGGTTCTTTATCTTGGGTTCAGCCGCTTGATTATGAATCCCTTCCTTTTTGTTGTCAGATTTGTCATGACTATGGACATCTTCAGAGGCAATGTCCTAGGGTTAATAAAGCTCCTCATTCTAATAATTTCCCTTTGTCTTCAGCACCAAAAGTGGTTAAAGAGGACAAAGGGAAGTCTTCCATGATGGAGGGTGAATCAAATAATGTAAAGCACAAAAAACTTGCATACTAAAAATAGTATTCCAAAAAGCAATGCTTATTCCAAGTAAGGAAAGTAAAGCATATATTAAATAAAATATCTATAATTGCACAATGGCAAGTCTCCAATAAAGAAGTACAAATATCATACTCTAAGAGTGTTGTGTTTCAATTACATACACCAAATGGGTGTTACATTACATATGTTTCAATGTTACAAGTCTAAGTTTTTGTATCAATGCAATAGTTGCATCCACAAAGTTATTTACACATTCTATAGATTGGCTAAGCAGCCATACAAGAATAATAAAAAGAAGTATATCCATCTAATAGAAGAAAAAATTTCCTCAACCACCATGACTCTGATGGTCTTCCGCAAGCCAAGACCAAGAGTGAGGTTAACACACTTTTTCTGCCCAACCACAAAGTATTGAATTTCCTTAGGTTTCTTCCTAACACGAAGAAAGCACTAACCCTGCACGAGGAGCCTAACAACTTGGAATAGTATAAGCAAGAGGGAATATCTCGATGCATTCTCGATGCCTATATGTAATTCCTAAACTAGAATAACATAATACTCGCATACAGGATGTGGCAGAGAGATATATAATATAAAATCTAGGCTTTTAAAATCATCTATTTCACTGGTATGGTAGCTTGGCCAAGCCATAATAAATATAATGGTAATTTAGAAAAATTAAATTACTATCTTTGGGAGCCCACATTCAACATCTTGTCCCAAAAGTAATTTCATAGAAAGAATAAATAAAGCATCTCATAAGTTTGCTTAAATTTCAAACATTCTCTAATTAATGAGTTTTTCGTTAACACACTTTTTACTCCAATGTTTGTTATATTGGTTTGCATGTCCATCTATATTACAAACCCAATGAAATGTAATAATCCATAAGATAAATAGGTTGTTTATATTTAATTCTACAACTCAATCCATCCCTTTTACTTTTATTCCAAATGAAAATAGCAAAAAACATAGCCATATATATGTTTATCTGCAGATTTAAATTCCATGTAAGGGAATCACAAATATGTAAATCACAGTCATGTACATATTTATACTATGAAATGCTCATATTTAAATATAAGGCAGTGAGAGAAAGGGAAGAGAGAGAGAGAGAGAGAGATGAACCCCATGAGGTGAGACGCCTATGGAAGGGAAACCCCCTTTCCATGGTCCATGGCTTGTGGAAAGGTCATTGCCTTTCCACAACATAGCCTCCCCACAACTATAGGCTGTGGTGAATACAATTAAATTCTTAAAATATATTTATGAGACTTACTCCTGATTACAAATGCAAAACAACGATTCAATAATGAAATTGGTATTTTCATTCAGTAGAATACATATATAAAATATTAATTTATTCCATGTTATTTACATATAGAATGTTTACAGAAAATAAATTAGTTTAATTTCAGAATGCATAATCAATTTGATATCAATAATGACACATCCTTACAAAAATGGGGATTATTCCAAACAATTATTCACACAAATAGAGATTTAATCTGTAGACATCCAAATTTTACCACTTCCATATGGTCAAACTTGTCTCCTTATTCATCCCTTTACTCGTCTATTTCATTCTCTTCAACGATATTAATTAAATCACTCATCTAATTAATATTTTATTGTCTGTATAAGGTTCCTAAAGTATTTAATTCAATAATTAAATACTTTTACCTTTTACTTCTTTCCTCTCTAAATTAAATAAATACATCTCTATATTTAATTTAGTCATGTGATCTCTTTGAATTAAGTCAATTTTTAATTCCTCTTTTTCTCTCTCATTGTCACATCCTCTATAACCCTCTTCTAATCTGGATTAATTTAATTAATTCTGAATTAGGATGTGCACACATTAATTTAAAAATTAATGTCACATCCTCACATCTTCCAATTTCTCCTTAATCTTTCATTAATCCTCTTAATCATGTGTTTGCACAACCTTAATCAAAGTCATTAGACACATTTAGCATTTCTTTTAGTCAACCTTTTCATTTGTCTTTCTTAGCATTGACCCTCTTTCCCATGTGAATTTAAAATTCATATTTATTCCTCCTAGAATCCCCTTTTCCCATGCATCTTCTAGAATTTTTGAATTGTCACATCAAGTCACATGTGGACAAGTGCTTCCCTTTTTGGAACCTTGTCTTGTCCATGAGATTCTTCCAAGCATGTGAATGTTTAATTCACATTTATTTTCCCAACTACTTTCTCATTCCCCATGGAGATTTTTGAGGAATTCTAAAATTCCTCAAAAGTCATTTTCATTCTCACTTGGGGACAAAAAGTTTCTTTTTGAGGAAATTTTTTCATTCCCCAAGGTACTTGCAAGGTACTTCTCCTTCCTCCACATCACTTGTCCTTATTCCACCTCACTTACACATCATCACTTTCTAAGCCACTTCACATTCCACACGTCAAGATGTGAGGGCTTGTGAGTTCTCAACTCACCATAGCCCTTCATCTTAGCCTTGTTAGCTTAATCTCAACCATTGTATTCTTTAGAGAATTTAAATTCTTCTATAAATACCCCCTATTTTCTTTCATTTAGGAACCTTATGCATTTGATACCAAACTCTTTCCATTTTTCCATTTGAAGCCATACTTAGCCAGTTTACATATTTTACCTTCATAATAGCACTTGAATCCACCATTATCACACTTTCAAGCTCATCTTGCATCTTGCATTTTCATTTCATTTTCCATCCAAAGAGCAGCATCCCAAGTCACATCAAGGGCCAACCAAGGACAACACAAATAGAAGGTATATCACTTATTTTGTTTTATCTTTTTTTTGTTTGTGTTCATCATAGCCTAATTGTGAGGTGGTCTTGTGTTTGTTTTCTCTTGCATTTCTAAGTTGTTTTGCATTTTTAGATAGATTATGAACACCTGTACACATAATCTAATGGAAATTACATAAAAACCTGGTAAAACACTATCCTTTTTTATTTTCTTCTTATTCCATCTTTTCACCGTTCTTCTACTTTGCCCAGTTTTCCAACTCTACTGTTCCTGTTTCAATTATTGTTTTATAGATTAAAAATAGAGAAGGAAACTTGTGTTCTCCATGAAAAAAATTTTATTGAGAGAATAAGAGATTATTCCCCTTTATTATTTTCTTTCTTTTCTATCTTTGTTTTGCTTTGTTTTTGCGTTTTATTTTCTAAATTTAACTTCTTTTCTTCTATTTTTCTAATTTTCTAATGTTTTCTTCCTCATTGTTTTGTTTTAAAAAATCTTTCTTTCTTTTCCATGATTTATTTAAAATCTATCCAATAAAACTAATTTTAAATAGCAAACATGATTTTCTAGCCACGCATCTCAATTATCCACAAAACAATTAATAATAATAATAATAATTTATTCTTCAAATAAAATCAATAATTAAAATAAATTAAAACTATTTCTTTTATTTCCTATGTGCATTTAATTTCTACCACCAATTAATTAAATAAACAACTATAAAGTAAGCAACATTATAATATGATTGATTAAATGGAATTCTAAATGCAACTATATGTTTACTAATTGTTTGTGTGTGCGAGAGAGACCATTCCATCTTAACCCTGCTAGGTAGCTAGCCTCCTCTACCTTAACCACACCCTTGGTCTTCGACAATCTACAACTCATGAAAACTCAGGCACCCATTAATAGATTAGTGTCCACGAAAATATAAATTGAAGCAATATAATTTATCATTCCAAAATAACATTTTCTATATTGCATCATTTCAAAATAAAATAATATTCATTGCATTTCATCTTTTTGAAAATAGAATAACCATTTACTTATTTCATCTTTCAAAATAGCATAAAATTTATTCTACCACACACACTAATCCATAAATTAGTTCCACATAAAGTAAATGCGGGTGGCATCAAAGTCTAAGATGTGACATCCTTCCCCACTTAGAAGAGACATTGTCTCGATGTCTTATTACAAAACATCTACATAAAAATTCGTATACATCTAGTATATATAATAAAAGTCATGATATGCATAAATAGAAAATACACTAAAATTCTTAGATGCGGGAATGATCTATCAATATCCTCTGCATTTTTCCCAGGTGGCACTTTCCACCGAATACTAGTCCCACTAGACCCTATACTATACAACATTGTGGTTCCGCAACTTAACGTTGTGGCTCTACAAAATCCTAGTGGGCTCCACTAGCACCACCCCTGGATCTTGAAACTACAAAGTATACCAATCATGTACACCACATACATGGTACATCTACTTATACTTATGCATATAACAGCACACGGTACAACTACCATTCAATTACATCCAAGTGACATATGGCTCATTTTCTAGAGCATAAAAGAATGGCATTGTGCAACATTCAAGCATAAGAAATTAATCCCACTTTTGATGCCCACTAGATGAGGCATAAATCATAGTCCATCATAGACACATACAAGCATAAATCAAGTATCACAATAATTGACAAAACAAAACATATTCTCCAAAAGATCAGTCCTCCTAACCAACACTAGGTTGAGGTCTCATAACAGTAAACAAATCTCCAACAGTGCACCAACTAGGTCAAAACCAACCATCATGCTTACAACTCCTTTGAGAATGGGACACTCTCTATCCATTTTTCCTTTGATAAATCTGGTTTTGAAATTTCCATGCATATACACTTGTAACATTATCTACATCTATTTCTTCATCTATTGCACTATCTCTTATTTATCTTCCATTACTTCAATTCAAACTTGAATTATAGTCTATACCTTTGTCTTATCATAATCCCTTTTATTCATCTTTTCCAAGTATCCTCCCATCCTTTCTTCAACCAATCTACACTCATCCTTCTCTATCCTTCTAATTTTACTTTCATTACCAACTATTGGTTTGTTCTAGCTTAAATTACCATCCAATAAATTCCCTTATCCATTTGTAGTTCTGCTACACTTTTCTTCAATTACTAGCAATACACTCTATATGTTAACTTCAATCAACTCCTTCAATCTCATCTCTTCCTTCCATTTCCACATAAATCTTCTTATCTCAAAGATTTCTTCTCACCTTCAACTTCTAGCATTATTATCTCGACCATTTTAGTCTTTTCATTCTTCCATTTCAACTTCATGCTACTACAACATTCTACATCCTATCCTTCGAACAGTCATGAGGAATTTCCATCCTATTCCCTTATCCATTCTAAAATATCTACTCACATCTGACTTATATTCCCATAAATTCTTATTTCCTTTTCTTATGTTTATCCTTTATAATTTGTTATCCTTATTTCTCTATTTATCCATCTTTAACTGAAGTCCACTACACAACTACTTTGCTTTCTCAACTAACATTCTTTCTACCATTACCTACTATTTCATCATATACAAAACAATTTCTCTCATATCTCAGGGACATTTATAATTAGGAATCAACATTTAAGCATATACTCAAATTCCATTTCACTATCTAGACATGATGACCACACTAATCGGCAAGATACTCATATCAATTGATCCATAGCAACACCAAATGTTTCAAAACTTTCTTGAATTTTCACACAACAATCACTTGCATCTAACAACGAACCGAGTAATTTCAATCTTTCATAATTCTAGCAGCATTCATACCAAGAACTAGTACATTTTCCATATTCTACTCCCTCATACAATCCATCAAAGGCCCATCATGGACACGATAGAGAACATAACATGAAACTTGACTAGTAGTTTAAAACATTCAAGCATAGCCACCGTTAAGAAACTAAATCAAAACCAAGGAAAATAAAAAGTCAATTTCAACAATAAGGCATAAAATGCACACAATTTCAACAATATTTCCCACATGACCATAAAGGTCACAAGATAAATAAGTATCAAAAATTTGATGGCTATACTTACTCATGAACACAAATAAAAATTCAATGTCAGCCTTGACAACAATTAGTAAATTAATCAAATTCAATAAAATAAAATATCAAATTTCTCAAGCTACATAACACATGAACTATGTGACTAACTCTAGTCAAAAGAAAGGGAGTACAATACTAAACTATACCTGGATTCCAAAATCCAAGGTAAGTAAGAGAACACATTCAATCATGGCAAACAATGAGTCATCTAAGACTCCAATCACACAAAATATGAGATCCTTTTTACTTAACCAAACCTACATCACTGAAGATGACAAACAAAAAAAGTTGTATCCCATTAAGGGGAATCACAATCACCATGCAATGACACACATAGTCATACACTAGCGAACATCCACAACCCAAGATATCTAAACACCTCACTCTCACAACAAAGAGTGATTACCAATTCCCACCTATAGGAATACACCACTCATATGGATAATGCATTAATGCAATACTCACGCAATAATTACATAAAGTTCTCATTCATACAAAGTATGAGTACTGTCTCAAGGTGGATCACTCGCATGAAGACAATAATTTACTTAAGCATACTAAACACATACACAAGATGTGAAAATAATAATTATTCAAGTGTGTTACTCGCATAAGGTAAGTATACAATCTCTAGCACAATATGGAAACAATCTTGAGTGCATTACCCACACCAAATATAAAAAAATCATAAGTGCATTACTCACACAATATATGCAAAGTGCATAACTCGTACGATGCATTACTCACACAAAGTGCATAATTATAAATATCATTAATATAAATCTAGCATATAGGACTCATAAAGTTCCACAATATCAATAACTCCTACCTTGTCAATAGGACTAATCATGATATCTTATCTGAGCAACTTTTGTCCTAGGTCCATATCAAAGACCCTTAAGGTAGCTTAACTTGCATTCCCAAAGATTGCATGGATTCACACTCACATCCTGATTAGGAAAAGAAAAGGCATTGCCTGAAAAATCAGCTTACTCATAGTCTAATACCATTATCATTGCAAATGACCTTTCCCTTAAACATCCATTTTGGATTCTCTTCTTCCTTAAAGGATCATCTAAAGTTTAAACCATTACTAGTTGTAGGTGATTGTTCTTTTCTACTTGTCATAATATTTTTATATTTTTATTTTGCCTCTAGCAATCTTGTAACTTATCCCTTTTGTAATAAACTCATTCACCCTATATGTCCTCAAAGAGATCTCTTTTCTCACAATATTTCTCTATTCCTATGTGTAGTGTGTAAGATTTAGGTTGTCGTGATGTGTCAAGTAAGTGGTTGTTGGTAATGTTATGATGATGTGGTGATTTTATTATTTTGAAGGTTACAGATAAAACATAATAATATGTTTGGATTTGATTAATAAAAAAATTATAAGGTTACTTGTTTTAACTGGAATTAAATAAAGAATTTGTTTCAATAATAAACGTTAATTTAATTATCTTTGGAGTTAGTTATTTAAAATGATTGGATTAGATGAGGAAAGGTAATTATTATTTAATGATTAAATTCGATTAATAAATTTAAAAATGAGAAAATATTAGAAAGGATTAAATTATTAAATATTTATCTATTTGAGAGTCAATTATAAAATAATGAATATGGGTAGTGGCTGGCATACAATCATAACTGATGGAAGTGCAATGGTCTCCTAGTGGGAGTGTAAAAGATACCATCAAAGAAATCATAAACAAAGAATTCCTAGATGGTGTGTGAAGGGGAAGGGGCAGCATCTTCTAACTTCAGCCATTGTACATAGGGAGTATCGATTTCTTCGAGGATGAAGGAGGGAAGGGCGCCGCTCTCAACTTCCTAGCCATTAAGCAGCATAGGAGTATCGTAGCTCTGGGAGGATGAAGGATGGGGAAGGGAAGGAGCCTGGTCTAGGATGAAAAGAGTTTTCGCAGGTATGTCTTGCTTATTCCACTTGAACAATGATGAACTCTCAGTTGTTAACATTAGCAAATTTCTGATCTTTTATGGAACCAATTTGTGACTCTATATTGGTGTTAAATCGAGCATTGAGGATTTAGAATTGAAGCATGCATGATAAATGTTGAGGGATTTTAAAGTTATAAAGGTTTAGGAAACATAGTTTACCTTTATCGTATCAGCATGAAGCCTTCTTTTCATTACCTTGAACTTTGAATTGTCCAGTGTATATTTAGTTATTCACCAGTGATATAGAATAACTCCTTTGCCAGTTTAGAAAGACTACGATATGCATAACCCTGATCTATTGTCAACCTGTCTAAGCTGCAGCGCTTAAACATGATAGGGAATTTAAAGATTTAAATAACTTGCTTGATCCTTCTGACAATCTATCGCAGTTGCTGCACTTGAAAATAAAATAATGTCTGAGAAGATTAATTTCCAAACTTCAATCTTGAGCGCGTTTCTGGAAATTCGCCTCTAAACAGAAATGCGCCTAGTTCAAAACAAAAAGTTGTACATTAATTCTCCTTCTCTTAAGACACGTATTTGCACCTCACCTTTCTCCTTCTTTTCCGCCTTGTGGATAACATGAGAGATTTGATAATAATGCAAGTAGATGGCGATATTTCCAAATTCCAATATTCACTTTCTATTATACTTGGCAACCCGTCACAGCTATCATTTTTAGAATTGGAGGGGTGTAGGAATTTAGATAATCTCTCTCTGTTTTTATTGACAACCTGTTGCAGCAGCGTAGGGTGTATAGATTTAAATAAACTCTCTGTTTTTGTTAACAACCTGTCTTAGCTGTCATACCTTAACATAATAGGAAGTTTAAATGTTTAAATCATCTATGTGGCAATGGATGAGGTAGTGCTTTAATGAAAGACTAAGGTGAACTATGTGGCAGGCATTTGAGAAACTCCTGGTCTTGCTAATTCCCATCCGCTCCAGATCCATCCTATCTTAAATACTTTTGAAAGATGATCTATCTCTTTCATTAGAAAACACAAAATCACGTCTCCTGTCTTGTGATGTTCCGATGACCGAATACTGGCGATGGTAGGAAATGTGAGTATTGTTGTTTCATCAGATGAGCCACTTCTCGAACCTTCAACAACTGTTGCAGATGCTTTAGGTCAAATGGTAAGCCTTAAACATGAATAAAATCTTGGTTATGGAGTGGGGTTCAATCTTTCCTTTCCTTGCAAATATATATATATACTCATAATGCAATTTATACTTCTCATATGTTATCATTGTGAGTATAACTTACATTATAGGTTACTGTCAAAAGGGTTGTGTTAAATTTTAGACAGGCTAGCATTGTTAATAATTCAAAGGCACTGATTATTGCTATTGCACAATTATAAAATAATAGTCAGCAATCTAATAACTATTAGAAAGGAAAGGTTTATTTCACATCCATTGATATGTTATCCATAAGCTTTAAATAGCTTCTATAAATTATTAGTAAATAAATGAATGTAATAGGGAGCCTATGAAGTGTGCTAGAAAGTTTCTTTAGTTTATGAGATGTTTGACAAGTCTGAATTCAGGATTGTATAAAGATCTCAAGAGTTAATTATAAATAAATAAAAATAAGATGAAATATTCTATGTGTTTATTATGTGAAAATTATTCTAAATTTATATGAGAAAAGAATATTTTTGGCCTTCTTATATAATTTATTGTGTTTAAGTTATGTTGAAGAAATGGTTTTGAGTGAATAATTTTTCTAAAAGGAAATGTTTCGAAAAATAATTATGTAAAGTGTAGTTAAATTAGGTGCAACAATTAATTTAAATAGAAGGGAATGATTAAATGGATTAGATGATTAATTGAGTAATATTAAGGAAGTTCTTGAATTATATCATCGTAAAGTTATTAACTTATTTTATATAAAGGAATTAAG
Organism: Sequoia sempervirens; assembly: GCA_007258455.2. Lineage (NCBI taxonomy): Eukaryota > Viridiplantae > Streptophyta > Pinopsida > Cupressales > Cupressaceae > Sequoia > Sequoia sempervirens. Next base: position 54,427 of record VDFB02011802.1, read on the forward strand.
TAATCTTGACAAGAAAAAGAGTGAAAGAATTAGGAATGGGGATTGTTGTTATTTATGAGTAACAGTATAATGTGTAAATTGGTATATATTTGTTTTAAATTGTGTTTGGAAGAGTATACTTGTGATTAGTGTCTTATGGCTTAAAAACATCAAATTATATCTTCACTTCGCAATATTGTGATATTCTTAAATGTTGGAAATGATTGA
>VDFB02011803.1:0-22157 GCA_007258455.2 Sequoia sempervirens
ACATGATTATAAGCAATATCTCTTTGTTTGGTATGGATTTAGGAAATCCTAAAGTAGGTGATTAATCATCAAATTGCCTTTCTTTATGCTTTCTCCCTCCTTCGTGTCGATGGGAAAATAGAGTAAATGTTCTGAAGTCTTCCAAAATTGAGTTGTCTTTTGATTTTGAGGTTTGTCGTAATGTGTTAGTCAACCTTCATTTTGCCTTGGGAAGTGCATCTAATGTACCTATTGTTTTACCTGGTTTTCACGAATGGGGATGTTTTGAGCCTCCTTTGGAAGGAGTGGAGTATGTGTTTTATTGCCTCCAATGTTTGGAGAGAGTTTTGACTTTTGTTGTCTCCAGTGTTTGGAGTGAGTTTTATTTATGTGTTCCTCCTAGAGTTGGAGTGGTTTTATAGTATTGGTATGCACTTGGGATTCTCTTGGTGATTGGTTTTGTTTGGTATGTTGTCAAGTAGAAGAGTGGCTTCTGGTAGGGGCCATAATCCAAAGAGGTAAATTAGGAAACCTTCAGAGGTGGTTTAATCAAGTGAAAACTAAATCAATGTACTTAGATGTTGGGTAGTATTTCACACTAATTAAGATAATTGAGCCTCGCTCATGGACGCAAGGGCTTATATAGACTTGGGATGAGAGGGGAAGGCCTAGAATGGCAAGGTCATCTATCTTGTCTTTACGAGAGGTATTTGATTCCGCATGAGTGAGCATGGGTGTCAGGATTTGGTAGAGGCCACCAGGACAACTCATAGTGGGGGTTGGAGCCTATGAATATTCCCAGAGGAGATCCCATGACAAGCTGTGTGATGACACTCTTTCTACGACAACAGTTGGTATTTGGTTTTCTTGAGTTTGGTCTTCTTATCATACTCGATCTGCTTTATTTCTGGAAGCAATGTGACCTATGTCAGTGATTGTTGGAGTTGTACTTGTTTTATCCTTATGGGTGTTTGGTTCATGTGTTTGGTTGTGTCAGTGTGAATTAGCCTGTGTCTAGGGGTGGATGGTCTTGTCTAGAATTCCTTGTTACCATCTCCTAGCATGGGGGGTGAGCCTTCGGGTATCACATGGTTGGGTGGAATGTGCACCTTAATTTGTTGGGTCGGCTTTATGTTTGTGTGGACAAGATTTCCAATTGGAGAGCTTGTGGGTTCCAATATCTTTTCAGGTTGTATTCTTTTCAGTTGTATATTGTATTTCATTACCCCTCATTTGTTATCAAGGTGGAAGATGTAATTTGTAACCTTGTATATTGAAAGTATCTCATTTGGGGAATGAGTGTTGTAATCATATTGTAAAGATTATTATTGGGAACATGTGGTATTCCTTATGCATTTTTTTAATTTTATCATGTATGAATTGTATGAGTATTTAATTTTTTAAGTAATTAAATGTTATGTTTTTATTTCATGTTTCTTGATTGGGTTTTAAGTAATCTTAGTCTTGTAACCTTAGAGGTTGTTGGAAATGGATAGTGATCTTGCTTGTTCTTTATACTTAAACAAAAAATAAAATAGTATGTTTGAGTAGTAAATTGCAACTTCCTCTAGGGTTGCGTGGCGAGGCATTACACATACACTCAATCATCTTCCTTCATGAACTCACTCAAATCCCTCATGCAATCAATAAAATTATTCATGCAAGTACTTAAATCCTTCATTCACTCAATAAATTCACCCATCTATTATCTATTCAGCTAGTTAAGTCCTCCTAACAAGCTAATCTATTGAATTAACTTTAAAATCATAGATTTAAGTTAAAAAATATATTTTCATCTCATCCATGTTTTCCACATCTCATAAAATCTACCAATGTTGGATTAGATTCATGACCCAGGATCAAATCTTAGACATCCATTCAATCTTGTGAAACTCTATAAATGCATCTTCAACTACATAATTTCATCACCAAAATTCAATTTAATATTATTCTATCCATTTGATCATCCAAATAGTGAGGCTTTTATGTTAATATAATGAGAATCCATGTATCATTTCAATCTTAGACATAATCATGTGATGCTCAATTAGAGGTTTGCTTGATTTATAACAAAGTTATTTAAATTTGTTGTTTAATGCTTTTTTTTTTTATAATTTTCTTACATACAATACACATAAGAAGTAACATAATAGGGGTAACCATACCTAATAAAAGAAGAAACCCTTTGGTGCCTCAACCTATGAAATAATCCTTCCAAACTTTCATAGCCATTTTATATCCAAATCATACATATCAATCTTTGTGCTCCACCAAGTTTCCACATATACAATGCCTCCAATTAATAATGAAACTCACAAATGCATGGGAACATCGATTGGACATACAACACACACACACACACACACACACACACACACACACACACATATATATATATACATATTTTGTAAATATGCACCAATCGATCAATATGTAAATATATGTGTTTAAGTATGGATATTAAAATAGTGATATATATAATATATATTAATATATATAATATATATTAATATATATAATATATATTAATATATATATATGTATATAATTACGTTAATGTAAACGTATATACATATATATTAATATACGTATATACAATTATTTTAATATATATATATATATATTCGATTCACAAGTAATGCATTTAATAATCATGTGAATATAATTATATATATATTAATATATATAATATAAAAGATATAATATAAGATATATAATATAAAAGATAATATATATATATATATATGTATATATTGTTTGATATTTATTAAAAGTGATTTGTAATAAACATAGCGCATATAGAAGCACTGCCATTTATAATGCAATGGCTAAGTTATAACTTGGGCACATATAGCACATAAAGGGAAGAAGTCTTGATACATATGACAACACATAAAGTATATATAAATGATGAATTCATAAACATGTTATCTTGGTCATACCTGAGCATGAAAAAAGGGTGCATAAGTATGAATTGTTGGCGCCATATACTGGGAAGTATGAAGCAGCAAGAAGTCTTTTAGTTGCACCTTTAACCAACACATAGCTTTTTGATAAGTATGAGACTTAGTCTCAGCCATGAGCTGGCTATGGTAGTTGAATTTTACTGCAATAAGGAAACTTGTAGGTTGCATTTTCTAAGTTTAATCTGTGTTGTCATCAATATGAGTGACTCATTCTTAACTGTGAAGCTAGACTATGTGTGTGTTTGCAAGTTAAAGTTTTAATCAACCACCTCTCACATTTTGAGCATAGTCAATGCATTTAGAATATGAAGGTGGCAGATTTGGTAGCTTATTTGTAGCATTAAGATGATCAGATTTTAGTATATATAGAGGTATCCTCTTGTTGAGGATAAACACTGACTCATTTGGAGATTTAGACACCAATGGATTCTTTGCATAGATAGGTTCCTTTTCCAATTGATCTGCAATGACCTACCCCTTGATAGCCTTCCGCTCTACATACTCTATATCAAACTCTGTTAGGATCATCACCCACTTAGACATTTGTCCAGTGAGAGTTGCCTTGGATAATAGATATTTCAATGGTTCAATCTTAGCGATGAGCTTTATTTGGTGTGAAAGCATGTAGTGTCTAAATTTCTATGAGGTGAACACCACTGCTAGGAAAGCCTTTTCAATAGGTGAGTAATTCATCTTGTATGTAAACAAAGTCCTACTGATATAGTAAATTGCTCTTTTCTTCCCTATTTTATCATGTTGAGCAAGAAGAGCACCCAAAGCTGCTGATGTAGCTAAGATATACAAAATCAAAGGTTTATTTGGTATTGGTGGTATAAGGACATGAGGCATTAGTAGATAATCTTTGATTTTTTAGAATGCTTTGTCACATTTCTCATCCAACTTGTATGTCATCCCCTTGTAAACAAGGCGAGAAAAGGGGTGGATCTTATTTTCTAGTTGTGCTATAAATCTCCTAATAGACTGTACTCTCCCTTGTAAACCTCGCATTTGCTTTAGTGTTTGTGGTGGATCAATATCCATAATTTCTTTGACCTTAGCTAGATCTATCTCAATTCCTCTTTGTGAAACTATGCACCCTAGAAGTTTGCTTGATGTTATACCAAAGACACACTTTTTTGGATTCAACCACACATTTTACTCTTTGAGTTTGTCAAATATTGGTCCTAATACTTCTATATGCTCCTTCCTTGTTTTTGACTTGGCTAAAATGTCATCCACATAGTCTTCAATAGTTTTGTGGATCATGTCATGAAAGATCAATGACATTGCTCTCTGATAAGTAGCTCTAATGTTCTTCAACCTAAATGGCATCATATTCCAGCAATAGGTTCCCCACAAACATGTAAACATTGTTTTGTGTTGGTATTCCTTGGAAATCATGATCTAGTTGTAGACTAAGAATCTGTCCATAAGTGATAGCATCTCATGTCTGACAGTCAAATCTATAATGATATCAATGTTTGGAAGAGGAAAGTCATCTTTGGGACATGCTTTGTTTAAATCCTTGAAGTTAGTACATATTCTGATGCCCCTAGTGGGTTTTGAGACTAGCACTAAGTTTTAAACCCACTCAAGATAATCTACTGGTTAGATAAAGCCCACATCAAGAAGTTTCTAAAATTCCATTTTAACCAACAATGTTATATGTAGATGCATCTTTCTCAGCTTTTTCTTTACTAGTTTAGCATGAGGTTATACTACAAGATGGAGGACAACTACTTCAGGATTGAGGCCAGGCATATCTATATAGGACCATGCAATTTTTTCCTTTCGCTCTTTTAAGAAAACTACTAAGTTTGTTTTCTCTTCATCCAATAATGATTCTACATACAAAGTGATTTGAGGTGCTTCATATGTCCCTACATTTACTTGATTAGCTTTCTCGGTAAGCACTATTGAATTTTCTTGATGTATTGCACTAAGAGGAAGATTAAATTCCTCATCCTTCGGTGCCTCAGAGAGGTTTTCACCATCAGATGCATCCTTTGTTTTTACTATTTTATGACCAGAAAGTGCCGCAATGTGGTTTTCACTTAAGGATCAACATGTGATTCTCATATCATTCATTTTGTGACTAAGGGACTCAATCATTTCCCCATAGTAAGCTTTTGTATCTAGTTCAGTATCAAAACCTTCTTTGTGATCCATGTATGGCATGTTGTCATGAAGTCCCATGAACTTAGAGATAGCTTCGTCATTTGTTAATGAATCTAGACTAGGCGATCCTCGTTGGTCCCAATTTATGAGTTTAGGGTAGACTAGCTTTAGTTTAGTGATTTGGCTATTTGGAGCAAAGGATGTAGTGATTATCATGACTATGGAGGTATCCTCAAATAAATTTGTGATATCGAGGGGAAATTCATCAATGGTATAAGTACCCAATGTACATAACCAAGAGGAAGGTTCAACTCATTTAATAAAAGCATCCTTGCCAAGAATGGTCACTTTGCTGGTGGTACATCCAAGACCAAGATTCTTGGGTTGTTTCTCAGGAGCAAGGGGTTCTAGCAAACCATTTTTGTTCTATCCCAACTTCTCACTCTTGTTGTATCCCCAACCCATCATCAACTGCAATCCTTTGTTGTCATCTTCCATTGGAAGAATAGGCTTGGGTCCATTGTCTTGATATAACAATTCAAATATATTCTCCTTATCAGTGAATTCTTTGTTCGAATATCCCCACTTTGTGAAAGTGGTAGATGCTACTTTGAGTGTCTTAGATACCTTATTAATAGTTTGAGGCTTCCCATGAGATTTAGGAGAAAGAGGCAACTCTCCAATTACAAAAGAATCCTTCTTCAAGTTATAGTCGCCACAACCGTTATCTTTGATCACTGCTTTGATATTTGGTATGTTCTCCATGATGGGTGTTTTGGATTCGAAAGTGGAAGCTAGGGAGGATGGGTTAATGAATGAGGAGGTTATTGGAACTTCATAATTTTTAGGCACTTGTAGGATCTTGTAGTATTTTGCTTCAAGTTTCTTGCAGTAATAGAATGGTTCGGGATCGCCAAGGATTGTGACTTTTCTATCTTCATAGGGAAATTTAACACATTGATGGTATGTGGAAGCTATAGCTTGCATGTCATGAATCCATGGATGACGTAAAATAATATTATATGCAAGGTCAAGGTCAAGCACTTGGCAAGTAGTTTCAACAATTGTGGGCCCTACTTGGATGGGGAGCTTGATTGTGCCTTGAGAAACCTGTTCTTGATCATTGTATGCCTGTATATTAACACACTTTTCCTTTTCATGACATCTTTAGATTAAACCAAATTCTTGATTTGTTGAAGGGTACAAATATTTAGACTATCACCTCCATCCACCAAGACTCTTTTGACTTTTTTTTTGTGAACGAGGACCTCAAGGTGTAATGTGCGATTGTGCGATGGTTGCATTAGGAGGTCTTTCTCAGAAAAGGTGAGAAGATGAGGAGTGGTAATGTGCCCAATCATAGCATATAATTTTTTGGTATCAAGATTCTCAGGTACGAAAGAAGTTGACAAATACTTTTCTAAGATATCCGTATGTGCAGGGGATAGTTTCAGTAACTCCAAGATGTATATTTGGGCAGGGGTCTTCTTCAATTGGTCTAGGAGACTGTAATCACACAGGTTCAACTTCAAGAACAAGGGTTATGCCCTAGGTTTCCATGGTGCTCCTTGGATGGTGACCTTTCCCCTACATGTGGTGACTCCACACTATGTGCTAGGCCCTTTGATTGTGATGACAGATACAAAATTATTGCAAGATGCCACCACATTGTTATAGAAATGATCCATGTTAGCATAATCCTTCCCCTTAGCATTTCCATTTCCCTTGGCATGGTCAGGCATCAGGTTCTTGTATATTTTAAGATATTGATTTCCCGATTTTTTTTTTTTTTTATAAAAGGCATAAGCCGCATTATATTGTTAGTAAAAACAAAAAGCTTACAAAATGTCAGACTTATAATACTGGCAGGAGGGTAATTCATACATAGAATTACCAATAATTTTTAGAGGCAACATTTATGAAAACCACTAAACCCCATGGGCAGAGGAAGAGGATTCAAACAACCATTTGCGTACACCTTTGGTTGTTCTCAATTTGGACAAAGGTGTTGAAAATCTATAGTCATTCGTTTTGGATCTGGGCATTGCATTGAGGTCTACAGTCATTTATTTTCAGATCTAAGCATTCCTTGTACCTCTTCCACTCCCAATATTGTATTTTTGAACACATTTGAGAAGTTCCCCTCTCCTAGATTTGCAGCTCCACAAACTCTCTTATCAGAATTTGCAAGTTCTGCTTGAAGTTTCTCAACTTCAAAAGCCATTGAAATCAATTTTTTCTCCATGGCTTGACTCTACTCCAACTGCTCAATGTGTGCCTTTTTCTCATAGTCAATAGCAGTTCTAGCCCGTTGTAATTCCTAATGTAAACTTTCTATCTTTGTTCTCAAAGCAGGAACCTACTGCATATTTTCCCTTGTTCTTGCCAGATATTGGGTAAGAGCTTGCACCTGCACTGTCACTTCAATATTATCTTTAAGATATATGCCACAGAACCAATGAAATCTTGGTAGCTGGGAGGGAAACACTAGAGAAAGTTTATCATTATCAATTTTGCAAACAAAGCTTTAAGCATTTCATGCCACCCAATTGCTCAAATAGGAAACACACAACAACACCCACTAATCAAGACTAGAACAATACCAACTCCCTCCCAAGACACAAAGACTAGCAAGGATAATGGACACATGCATAGAAAATAACCTAACATCATTGAAGAGGATTGCACATAGCATAACAAGAACATGGAAGTCTGTTTGTGCATGCGATTTATTTTTTCCTGCTTGGATGTCTTGAATTTGTTGTTTCAGCATTCTAACTTGCGAGGAAAAATCATCTTGAGGATTATTTAGTGGTGGAGCATATGTGTTATATTCTGGAATGGTAGATGAATTAAATGTTGGATTTTGATAAGGGGGTGTGTTATATGGTGTGTATGGTGGATTTTGATATTGCGTATGTAATGGTGATAATGGTTGAGGTGTGGTGTATGCTCCTTGAAAATTTTGGTTCAAGATGTTTTGTTGCACATGCTTACATATGATTATTGAGGGTTGTAGTACAAGCCTTGTTGTTGTTGTTGTTCAATGTATTGTTGTGCTTGTAGTTGAGCTTATTGTTGCACTTGCAATTGTTGGGATTGTATTTGTGCTTGTTGTTGTGCTTAAAATTGAGCTTGTTGTTGGGATTGTAGTTGAAACCACATTCATCTACCAACACATTGAAAGGCATGAAATGTGGATCTAGGTCTAATAACTAACCTAAATCACACTTTTCATATTTAAAATTCAAGGGACATAAAAATGATCAAAATAAACGACTTGGGTATTGTCCATAAGGAAGAGTCAAAATGGTTGATCATGGTTTTGATAACCTTTGTGTTTTTTGGGTTTAAATGATATGATGTGTGTGATTGATGATGGTAATCTAGGTAAAACTATGCAAGTACAACAAACTATCACATATTTATGAAAACACAACTGATCTAGTAGAAGAGCAGAGTGAAGTAATGATGGAACATGGTATTCAAATTTGTGGAAAATTTGGTTGGAATAGGGTGAGTGTTCCCTAGTATGGAAATGAGGGCTTTCTGATTTTTAGGATCTATACGCGAGCATCACATTCTGGAGGTTCTTGTCAAAATCAGCTTCGAAACTTCGTCAATTAGTAAATAATTGATCTTTACCTAATTTGATGAAAGGTGTGTACATGCTTGATCTAGATTTTGAGGCCTTGATATCTCCAATCTTCTCCAATCTACTTTAGACTTGTAACCTACAAGAAAGAGAAGAGAGGAAGGGTTGTGCTATATATGGGCTTGCCTAATTCAAACCTTGTTTTGGTGTTTCCACCTCCACAAATGTCTATGGTGGTGTTGGATAAAGCTACTTACCCTAGGTTAGGCAAAGGAAAATGGATAAAAAGGAATGATAAATCACTATGTTGAAAATTACCATACAAATATGCATTCCTTGATGGATACAAGTGTTAGCACTCACAATGATAATAAACATAAAATAGGAAATATCTTACTTATGCATAAACTTGAATTTGATGACGCATTACAAACGTGATCTTGAAAGATAAAAGTGTTGTAGAATGTTGCTTATTATACTCTTGAATTTCCTTAATCACCTTTTTGAATATCTTGACTGATCAAAAGTTTTATTAGTTGTTAAAATGGAGAAATATAATTATATTTATGTGTTTCAATATTTCTTACATTAACTCTCTTGACAAGCTGACAATTGAATTTGAATTTTTAAATATATTGAGGCTAATAATAAAATATTGATTTTTGGGCCAAAATAGGGTTGATAAAAGTGAGGGCACCTAGTCTAGACATATTTAAATTTAAGTTGCTTGTGAAATAAATAATTAATTTAATTTTTCCCAAAATTAATTTCTTTTTGAAGACGACTAGAAAATGGGTAATTAATAAGCATAATTAGGCCCAAGCACTTAAGGGGGAGCCAAAAATAGTGTAAAATTGTCAAGGGTGATAATTTACGATGCTACACACATCAACATATCATGCTTGATCTTTTTGAGGTTTACATGTATTTGGTTTGAATAGGATAGATTTGATGCATATTTCATCTATGTCATTTACATGCAATACATGTGTTGTTGAGTAGTTCTCTTTTTAAGAATTTTTTAGGTTTTGTTTGGACTTGTATCATAATATTTTTAGTGTATTTATTTCTAAAGGTGCATCATTTATTTATTTATTTTATAGTGGTGTGATCATATTGGTCTCATTCTATCAAAATTTTTACTTAATTCTATGACCAAATTTTACATTTTCATGCACTAAGATTATGACGACTTCCTTATTTTTTGACAATGGCACCTATAATTGCACTAAGTATAAAGTACCAAGATAATATTTTTTTGGGGGATCCTTGATTGAGTAATTTAGGGGGAGTAATATTGTGGTGCTTGATTTCTTTCATTTTTTTTGTGTGTTCTTGTAATGGGGAAAAATAAAATTGAACTCTTAACTCCATATCATTATGCTTCTTGAAGACAATAATTATGGAACACCTAATGGGAAAAAATCATCTAGGAAATATAAGAGAATCTATTTGTGAACCTATTGATGTTAGTTCAAAATAAATGCAGGAGATCAATCATGATAAAACACTTGGATGCATGTGTTTATTAGTCTTTATTTAGTTACAAGTTCACCTTGAATCATGTAAAACACCTAAGGAGGATTGGGATACTTTTGAAAATTTTTACGATAAAATTAATAAAGATATGATGAATCTTGATCCTAAAGGTTTTGACCATATCTAGGAATACATCTCCAATATTAAGCAACTAAGAACACAACTAAAGGATTGCAAGGTTATTAAGGAGGATTTACAATTAATTTTAAATGTATTATCCAAGCTTGGTCTTGAGTATTCATTTTTTGTTTTTAGATTTTATATCCATCAAATTTCTATAGGATTTGCATATGTTGAGCCTAATGTTGATTCCTTTTCAAATAGATTCTAATCCAAAAGTAAGTGAAGTTACTTCAAATGGGTCTCATCAAGTCTTCTAAACCACAAGCATTGGTGGCTAGTGAGCCTAAGGTACAAAAAGAATTACGAAATCCTGAGAAGAAATAAAAGAGGAAAAAGAACAAGCTACACAAATATTTTGAATCCTCTCCCTCTCAAGGTGAATTATCTAAGAAAGAGAAGCTTAATTGTGCATATTTCAAGATATTAGGATGTGGTGAACATTAATGTTATTCAAAACATAGTAAGGAGTTGAAGAATACTCTTAGGAAGAATCAAATAAATTTTCCTTCAAGTATGTTAATGGTTTCATTGTCATCATCATCTTCTTCAAAGTCAAAGAGAAAAAATGGGCAAGCACTTGTAGTTACAAGTTTTAAATTAGAAAGGTGGATACTTGATTTTGGAGCTTCTCATCATATGGCTTCGTTGTGGAGTATGTTCAAGATTCATTTGAGTCTTATTCATAACCACGCATATTGATGGCTAGAAACACATATATTCATGTGTTTATGGAAAATTGTCTGTTGGGATAGATAAAGGATTATTTATTGATGTTCTTTTTGTTCCATCATTTTCAACCAATATCCTTTCTATCAATTGGATCACACATGGTGGAGTAGGAAAGAGTTTTCAGTTCACACTAGATTTTTTTCATCATTTGAGATTTACATAGAATATATATAGTTGTAGCTAGGGAGGTTGATAATAAATATTGAGTTTAAAACTTCTCACATTTTCTCATATTATTCCTTTGGCTGATGTACACTTTAAGGCATCTAGTGTGGATACTTTTGTTGAGATTTAGTATGGTTATTTGAATCTTGGTGTTCTTTCATCAACTGAGGTTCTAGATACATGTGCCAACATTGCATCTCCTTCATTAACTATTGATTCTAATGAGACTAGTGTCACTACATCTAAGGCTCCTATTGATTCAGTGTAATAAATATTGAGTTTAAAACTTCTCACATTTTCTCATATTATTCCTTTGGATGATATACACTTTAAGGCATCTAGTGTGGATACTTTTGTTGAGATTTAGTATGGTTATTTGAATCTTGGTGTTCTTTCATCAACTGAGGTTCTAGATACATGTGCCAACATTCCATATCCTTCATTAACTATTGATTCTAATGAGACTAGTGTCACTACATCTAAGGCTCCTATTGATTCAATCTAATATTGAATTCATTTTCTTCTAGATACAACTACTTGGGATGAGAAATTGATAGACATTTAATATTTGTTTTGTGAGTCCTATCTTGCAAAATTTGAGGACACCATTTAGAATACTCACATCCTCTTTGATTTTTCTTATTTTAGAGTTGCATCATCTTCTTGAGAGGTTGTGAGGACATCTTGAAACCCTCTTTATCTTTCTTTTTTGGAAACATGAGAATGATGATGTATGTTGTTTTCATTGATTTCAACACATTGTAGAAGTAATGGTTTATCAGTATGTATATAGTCTAGAGCAGACCAATTGTTTTTGGGAAATTGGCTAAGTCCTAGTCTGAGATAGTGATGTAACAGAGCATCATTTTTGTGGTTAGCATTGCTTCAAACTATAATATCTTGTCATGAAATTTTGAGGTGGTACATATTGAAAGAGTCTATATCCAAAGTTCAAGATTTTTATGTCTTTTTTAGTCGAAGATATTGATGATAGAGTATAAGACTAAGAAAAGACATAGTTACGACTATAGAGTTCATATTGGAATGTTCTGCATTCCATTGTGGATTACCATTATATTGTGCAGATTTTAGGAAATTTTTGAAGATGTCAGATGTTTGTGCACTTTAAGTTTCAAATGGTTTGGTGGTCTGTGTATCAAGTTTTGGGATGAAAAGTTGGTTCATTTAGTTGTTGCTTCACCATTTTTATTATGTGGTGCTAACCTAAGGGTTTTGGGGTCATGCAAAATTGAATTAAGTATATATCTTTAGGTCATGCTAAACTATTTTGGTGAAAAAAATGCTTCAGTTACTTCCGTAAGGTATGTATGATGGATTTTTGAGCTGATAGGTTATGAGGTCACACATTTCATCTAATTAGGCTAACCTAATTGATGATATAATTATTTGTAGAATATATACATATATATAGAAGGTCAATTTAGTGTGTGTGAAGCATGGGAGATAAGAGATGAGAAGAGAGGTGTGTAGTGAAGTGAAAAATGTGATAGTGGTGATCTTGTGTCAATGAGGAATGAAGTGTGTAAATTTAATTTTCTAAGGCCTAACTTGAACTGTATCTTTAGAAAATAGCAAATGCATTGTAAGCAATTCAATTTCTGGTAGTGAGCCATCATTTTGTATATCTTTTGTAATTCTAGAAGAAGTGATCTTCCTTGGGAAGTGAGCCCTCCTATTTTATGGACAATGAGTCCTCCGTGTAGTGAGCCCTTCAGGTAGTGAGCCTCCTATAATCTATTGTAACTGGTTATAACATAATGTGAGCTAATCACCATTGTAGTTTTCCTTTTCAAGAGTTTTCCATTTAAATCTGGCATTCTTGTGTTGATTGTTGTGGTGCTTGCTTCAATTTTTTCTTTCCATTTCTGCAAGTTTAATAAGATGCTTTGTAATGCGCTTTTAAGTTAATGAATTTCAAGGAGATTCACCCCCTCTTAGTATTTAGGGTGTTCAACAATTGGTATCAGAGCAAGGTTCCTTCAATTTTCTTAATAGTTGAGGTAGATCTTGGAGGTTGAACACATGGCAACTAGGAGGTATCTTATCCCTCTGGAAGAAATTATTATGGAAGGGTTTACTGAAGAATACTGTGAAGTTGATATGGAAAGAGAACTCAAATTTGCTCTTGATGACCTGGATAAAGAAAAATGTGAGAATATAGATCTAAAGGAAACTCTTAAGGAAGAAGATGAGTGTATCAAGAAGCTGAGCAATTAAGTCAAAAAAGTTAAAGAGAAACTCAAGGAAACAAATGAGAGCAACTCAAGCAATGAAATGATACAATCACTAATTTGAAAGTGCAAGTTGAAGAAGGAAAAAGAGTTGAAGACTGCTTGAATACTAAATTGATAGAAAAGTCTACAAAATTTTCAAAACTTGAAGAAGATATTGTGTCTTTGAAGAAGGATTTGGAGAAAGAAAAGAGTCCAGAGAAAAAATTCAATAAGAGCTCCACCTTGCTCAATGATATGCTTGCTATTCAAAAAGATTCGAAGGATAAAGAAGGATTAGGGTTTGAAAAAGGAGAAAGCTCAAAGGAAAACCAAACTCCAAACAATGTTGAAAAGGAGAATAATGAACAAAGAATACTGAAGATAAGAAGAGCAATATCAAAAATATCCAGAACCAAAAGAAAGATTTCAAGAGACCTCTTATTAGACAATCAACTGCATAAAGATTTGGTCATAAGGCTAGTGAATGCATAAGAAAAATGATGAATTGTTACAATAATGGTATGGTGACTCAATCATTCCTTGGTTACTACTACTCATGTAATGGGTTTGGGAATAATGCTTCTGAATGAAAATTTAAAATGGAAAGAAGTAAGTTTTCTTCACAACAAAGTGTCACATGCTATAAATACAACAAACTGGGACACCTAGCTAAGTTTTGTAGAGGAAAGAATGTGAAACCCTCTGTTCCATAAAAGAAGATTGATCAAGTTGAGGTAAAGTAGGAGATGAACAAGATCTAGAAGAAAAAGGAAGAGAATTATGTGAAGAATAAAGTTGTACCAAATTATGGTGCACATGTTTCCTCTACAAACTAGATAGAAAGCTTTGGCTCAGGGGGAGTTTTAACAGAAAAAATTCTAAACCCCTATCAAAGATAAGATGTTGATGTCTTCAACATATTGGTGCATGTATAGGTTGGTTGAATTGATCCATTGTTGAAATATTTGGTGAGAAATCTCATGGTATTGAGATTTACAAAATGCTTGGGAATCTCTAGAATGATACCGTGAAGGCTTGATAGTATTTGACCTAACTTTTTATTGCTACATTTAATGCACTCTTTAGGTCACAAATAAAGTGTTTATATTTCATTTTGCACATTCTAAAAGATATTTTTGTTCGATAATTTGAAGAGGAGAGCAAAGAATTAAATGAGATCTAAAGTGTTGAATGAAACCCTATCAGAAAATTTCCATGAGGTATTTATAATTTCTTACAAACCCTAGCTCAAAGAAGTTCATAATGTTTACTCCTCATGAGGTTATTGATGTGCTTGAGAGGCCGGGGCCTAAATTTAAGAAGCATCCATACAAATCAATGGAAATAGATAAAGAGTGGGTGTTCTCTAGTGTTCCTTCAAATGTGTTGCACATAGACAATGTGTGAATCTACATTCATTCGAAGATGGATGAATATGATCACTTGAAACTGGAGCAATTTAGGAAAAAAGTGCTAACCAGAGATGATTTCGAGTTGAAATAGAGTATGCCAGTTTAACGAAGAAAAATTTGGATGTGTGGAAAAAAATTCTTAATTTCTATGTTGAGGATGAATGGGTGAAATATGTTCTAAGTAGAATTCATGATAAATTCATGTGGTTGGACATGCCACGTATGATAACTAAAGAGGCAATTAGGGTTGTTACTAGTTTAAGCTCCACAAGATTTGTCCCGACATTGAAGGTGGTAAAGAATGAAGTGGTGATGAAGCTTATCATGGCCAAATTTGACAAGTGTGCCCTAATATTGGATGAAATTGAAGATCCAACAACCAAATATGCTACAATGAAGATTGGTTACAAGATATTTTACACAAAAAGAGAATTTTGTCACTGCCACCACAATGCACACAACTTATCAAATGGTGAAAGAAGGAAAAGACTTTGATATTTGTGAGATTCTGTGAATACAGCTATTGGAAAAAATACATAAGAAACAAGAGTAAAATTAACCTTTTCGATATGGTACTCTTATCATTTTCTTAATGTTTTACTTTCTTAAGAGTTTCCCAGAGTGAAGAATGTTGTATGGCAAGATAATATTCCCATAGTTGTTTAAATTGGAGATCATTTGAGGATATTTCTTCGTAAAGATTCTTGTAATTCAATGTTGTGGGGATTCTCTAAACCTTTTCAAGCTCAGATGCAAGAGAGAGAATGGATTCCAAGTAAAGTTGTGGATACATATAAGAATGAATTAAAATTTATGGTTAGTAGAGATTACTGCTACATGGAAATAGTTGAAACCAAAACTATTTGGCTTTCTATTGGTTGACAGATTTTTCCTTTTAAAATTAACACAAATTGACTCTATTTTCCCAAGAAGAGGACAAAAACTATCGATAATAGATGGAGATATCACAATTGCATTGGTGATCTTCATCTAAATTTTAATTGAGGTACAAATTCCTCTTTTGACATAATTTGGTTGTTTGAAATATAAGGAAATGGGGTGTTCTTTTAACTAGAAAGCAAGAAAAGAAAACTAAAATCTACCCATAGCCATGAAAATAGATGTGCTAATAGATGCTTCTAAACTACTAACAACGCTAAAATGAAGATTGTCAAATAATCAATATCGCAGCTCACAAACCAAATTATTAAGAGCTTGTTGACTCGGCTCATTTGCAACTTAACATTCACTATAAATAAATGGATAAAGTACCACTAAACAACACATACTTAAAGGGAAGGAATATTGAAATGTTCATTGAAGCTCACAGACTCATACATAAACATTAGCATTCTATTCAAAATCCATTACACACAAACAACAAACATTCACAACAAAATATCAAACTGAAAAATTTGATCCTTTGATTATGATTGATACTCCCTCATGCATTACAGTGCAAGGGGGATCAAAATTGTTGGACCCTTGCAATGTCAAAAGTATACATATTTAAAACATCTTAACCTAACGGTCCAAACTTCTTGAAAATAAAATTGATTCTTGGAAAGAATGGTAACTGTTGCTTCATGAATTAAATAGTTAGTTGGAAAAACAAATGATTCCTGCCTGATTATGAAAATATAATAATTAATGACTATTTTAAGGGGTAGTTATGATTGCATTGCCATCTCTAATTGAAAAGATAAGAAAAGTGAAACATCACCTATTGTGAGTTGGCCCCGTAGCACATACTCATGCAAAACACCCACCACTTCTCATTCCTATTGGTCGTTTTTGTGCCACCTAAGATCACTTCCGTGCGAGTTCTTTAAATATAGAGGATCCCATCAATCCAGCTTACTAAATTTCTATCACATCACATTGCTAAGTTCTTTAAGCTCTCAACAATTTGAATGTACTTTAGGCATTAATTATCCTCCAATAAATTTGGATAACTTTCCTTTTCCATTCTATAAATTAGCTACATCACTGCTCATTTGCACAATGTTAATTCTTGCTTCCAATATGTCATGTACATCAAGTGATGGAGCTTTGAAGATTAGGAGTGATTTCCTTATTATTGAGAGAGTTGAGTTCAACATCATCTGCAAGTTGTTCATAGACCAACTTAGAGAAATATTCCTAATCTACAATGATGTGGAGGAGGAAGTGATTCGTAAGATTATTGGCAAGCACTTCATGTCCTAGGTGCACTTTCACAAAAAAAATTCTCGAGCATTTCCTCTAGAACATTATGCACACCTCTAAGAGTTTTGAATGGGGTTGCGAGCTGCTAGTGACACTGAGATATTTGTTGTCCATTGAATATGCAATAATAGGTATCTCTGTACATTTGAGTGTGGGATTAATCGGTGATGCAATCTACATTGCTTTTGTGTTGCGCAACGAGCAAGCTAGTCAAGCAGTTTCACTACTATGTGCAGAACTAGAGTGCAAAACATGGAGACCTTTGCCCATTTTGTTGAATTTAATGAGAACCTCTTCTCCCCTGCACAATTCAAGCATATGCAAGAAGTTATTGAGGCCATTAAGGTCCTCACCTTTAGTCTTTGTGCCTAAGAACCCTTGTGCTACAAAATCCCTCCTTTTTGTGATGATGTAATACAATTTTTTTTATGATATATATATATTTTTATGATATATATATCTTTTTTGAATTTTGAACCATTCTGTATTATGAGGATGTTTTGGAAATATTTTTCTTGCTTTTATGTTCATTACTTCTTGTGATAAGATTTTTCTCATTTTACATTCATCGTGAATGATTCTAATGCTTATGAATGTATTTTCCCATGTATTTTGATTTTTCCAAATATATTTCTATCAATGAAGAAATATTTGGCTTTGAATGTGTTGGTTATTAGTTTTTGGGTAGGGTTTCTGAAATAGCTTTAGAGTCCACCCTAGTTATGAAAACCTATTCATACTCTATCGTACTATAATGACCCTTGAAGTACTCAGACTTGCTCACCACCCTTTTTCACCTTCATAAATAACCCTTAGAAAAGTGACCATCCTTTTATTTTTAACCAATGATGGGAATAATGAAGTTTTACCTTGTCAAGTTTCCAAAGTTCGCAATAATCTGCCAAGTCCCGTTACTATAAAAACTACTTGCCTTGATTCACTTATCGGCTATAAAAACATTTTGAAAACCAAGGGTCAACTCACAACCACCAAAAAGACTAACACAAGATCTTTTTAGTTAAACTCTTGGAAACATTAGGTGGGAGGGAAGTTATAAAACTCTGTCAGCTTCTGACATTGGTTTGCAAACTGAGTAAAAGACTGACAAGGAAAAACTTTTAATTTTTCAGACTAAGTAAAGAGGCGATTTCTTCATTTAAAAGGGGTGACTAAAAGTGATGGAAATAGTTCCAAAGTTTCCTTATGAGGTAGTTGAGTCTGAATGCATTGGTCTTGCAAAGATTTTGTTGAGAAAACCTAGAGATATAACAATTGAAAGATTTGGTACTTGTAAAGAGAAATCAAGTAAGGAGAACTTGTAAAAGAAAAAAGAAGGATATTGGAGAAAATTCTGGAAAGATGAAAGCTAAGTTGGAAAAGGATTTTGGTATTCCTAAGGACCTTGCAGAGAAATGTAAAGGTACATCTGCTCCTTTGGAGACTCCATAGAGATCAAGAAGGTCAAGAAAGACCTCATTCTGTACACCTATTATTTCAAAGCACCATGAAACAAAACCAATAGGTGGTTCCAAGAAGACAAACACATCTAGCCTCCCTGAGCAACAAAAGGCTCCAAAGAGAATAAAAAAAGAAAAATCAACAAGAGATAGGTATATCAATCTAGAAGAAGAGAAAGAGGAAGAACATCATTTGGTCTATAAAAGGAAATCAAAAGTCTCTTAGGAAGAGACTAGTATAGAAAAGGGAAAGAAGAAAGAGGAGACCCCTTCAGTTCATGAGGATAGCCCCACAAAGTTTGATGCATTATTCAATGCTATAGTTGAGTTTGGAATTATGAAGGATACAACTAAAATTTATTTGAATACCAATGATTCAAATAAGGAAGCAATTGAAGAAGCCATTGTCAAATACATGCTGACATTTAATGTTTTCCTAAGTGAGATAGAGGATCAGTTGTCAAATGATATAAAATGAGTATTGAGTGATAAGAGACAAGAGGCTATTGCAGAAGATGCAAATATGAAAACTTTTTCCTTGGAGAAGATTGGTTCCTCATTAATTCATGAGGAAAGAGCTAAGTTATCTCAGTTGTATGCCCAAGAATTTAGGACAAAGTAAAGAGAATACTCTTATGGGAAAATACAAGGATGATATAGAAGAGCTTAGGAGAGAAAAAATGAAAACAGTTGAAAATATTCTTAAAGAATTGGGAGCCTCTCTAGATGATGTAGATCAATTGCAACAAGACACATTCCTCCCAGAAAGAAATGATCCAATCAATAAGCAACATGAGTAAGAAGATATGTTGACAAATAAAAACCCTCTAGATGTGGAGATAACTACTGAGCAGAGAAAATAAGATTAGCAAGGAGTCCCAAAGAAGATTGAAGCTCAAAAGGAACGAACTATGCCTCCTTTGAAAGTTGAGAAGATTGCAGAAGAGTGTTCTCGTAGTGGAGAGAAGGAGAAGAGTGATACATAAGTAGAAGAAAGCACAAAACATGTGAATCCTCTAGACCCTCTAGAGATTCATTCAAAGATCTTTTGGATATGCAATTCCAATTCCAACCAGTGGTGTCTACACAACTGCTACAAATTCCTATGCAACAAGGTCAAGTGGATATGGATAGGATCTCTCCTCTCCATAAGTTGTGTGTGTATGAAAAATGTATCAATTATAAAGGAATTCAAACACATATTAATAAGACATTATATCAAGAAAACTGAAAAGGAAAATAGAATGAACAAACTGTTACTGCAGCTTCCCCGAACTCGTCTTATTTCTCTCTAACTCCAGCATTTTTTTGTTTCCAATTGCTCTCAGATTCAGTAGATCAAGCTCAACAAAATGGACAGCTGAAGAACGAGATGTAAATAAAAATGCATATTATGCTACATGCAAGACTATGCTAAGATGAGAATATTGTTGTGATGCTAAAATGATGTGAGTGCATAAACTAGCTACGCATATGCTTGTGTGTTCGTCGTGTGTATGTGTGTAACCAAAGCTTAGATTTGCACCAACATTTATAGAGTTCTTTGAAAGGATTTGATTGGTTGATTTGATTAACGGCCTAGATTAAGCTTGTTAGAATGGATGGTGGAAGATTTTCGTAAGTTTGAGAGGGAGATAGAAGGTTTCCCTTTTCCTTCATTTTTCGTCATTGAGATCCGAAGGGAATTTTTTGTTTTGAAGAATAAGTTTAGAATGAGTTTACAATTAAATAAAATAAATTTATTTAATTTGTAAGTGAAGATGGATATAGAAACTCGCATAATTAAATAAATTATATTTAATTATGTTTTAGAAGTGAATTTAGAGTGTAATTAAATATTTTTAAAATATTTAATTATTTGTGGAGTGAGAAGAAAATATTAAATTAAATATTTAATATTTAATTTAATTATGGGATGAAGAGAATATTCCATATTTGAATTTAAATATTCAACTTTTAGAATAATATGATAATCAAATATAAATAAATTATGAAAATTTATTTAATTTAATTAAGCGGAATGTGGAAGGTGGTAATTAATTAAATAAAGTTATTTATTTAATTAATGTAGAAGAATCATAAGAATGAACAATATAAATAAATAATTAAATTTATTTATATGTAGATGACTTTAGGAGAATTAATTAAATAAATTATATTTAATTAATTAACAAGCTTAATCATGACCATTTTTAGATGTATACATTTTGCCCCTCTTTAAAGTGGTGTAAAACACATTGTTTCAAAGAAAATAAGATTTTTTCCCCTGATATGCTTTCGATGTTGCTGCTGATGATGCCCCCTCGCAAGGTAAATCACGGATGAGAGAGAGTGATTTAGCTCTCGACAAATGATTGGAAAAAAAAATGTCCCATTTTGAAAACAAAGTCAAAAGGCAGCAAACTTACCTTTGTTTGACCTTTAAAAGGTAAAAAAGTAGAAAGAGACAAATCATTTGCACTTTTTAACTTGGTGAATACTATAGCTCTGAGAGTGACCTCGCAACATGGAGATTCCATATCATCGCCACCAATTTGAGAGATCTCACCGATACCAGAGGCCAGCAACATACGGACCACCGGTGAGTTGATCTAACCACTCGTGTTTTAAAATTTTTACGTTTGAAATCCAAATGCACTATTTTTCTGTGAATTTTAGATATGAAAATGACGTTTTAGCGCTTTTAGGAAAGTTTTAGCACTTTCAATGATTTTTCTGGCGCTTAGGGTAAAAACAATAGCGCATACAGGCTAGATTTGAAATAGTTAGCGTCAAACCAGTTTAGCGCATTCGATGAAAATAGTAGCGCATATAGGGAAAGATGTAGAAAATTAGGTTTAAGCGCATCGAGGAAAAATAGTAGCGCATATAAGGAAATCATGCATCCAGTGATTAAAGTAGCGCTTAGGTTGATAGTTTCAGCGCATATAGGGAAATAGCGCATAGGGAAACTGTTTGAGCACATACAGCGAAAAGAACGACGCATATGGGTTTTAGCGCATAGAGACCACAGAGTAGCGCATATGGGTTTTAGCGCATAGAGGTCACCAAGTAGCGCATATGGTGAAAATAGGCAAAATTGATGATTTGATGATAGTAATGTGAAAATGATGATATATATATTGCTTCCTTAGTCAACAGATAGGTAAATTGTTGTGTCATCATGGCGATATGGATAGAAATGATGAAAAAATTGGTGTTTGAGTGATAACTTTGCTTCCCAGAGTAGAAAACAAAGAGTAATTGTCGGACAACTTTGTTTCAAAAACAAAGAGTAGATTGAACTGATAACTTTGCTTCTCATGAATGAAAAACAAAGAGTAAATGTCGGATAAATGATTGATATGACTTCTGATAAATTTGCTTTCTGCGATAGAAAACAAATAGTAATTGATGGTAGAGCAAATTTGATATGATATCCAGCTAGATAGATTGTCTATTGGTTTGGCTAATAGGATTGATTGTGTGATATGGGTCGTTGATATGATGCACTGATACGAATTATTGATATGGATCTGATATAGTTCACTTGATATAGGTCACTGATAGATATGAGTCTAATTAATTTTGGTTGAATGATTGGTATGATTCTGATTAATTATCCTTCTGATGAAAATAGAAAGTTTTCAAAA